>APFE031563189.1:41960-87200 GCA_000404065.3 Pinus taeda
ATTGGAATGCAGTAGATGAACTTTGAGTAGCATTCTTTCATGGCCTCTTTCTTTGGTGAATGTTTTAGCAAATATGGAACATTGCAGCATGCAAAGTATGACATATTTGGCCTGTAAAAAATGTCAATCATGAAATATGAGTAACCTGCTGCAGCAGGAGGCTAACAGATCTCAAATAAATTTAATATTAAACCATGCCAAATCATACCAAGTCATCTCAACGCATGCCAAACATGATAATACTTGCCAAGTGCCAACACGTGCCAGGTTCCAATGTGCGTCATAGAGTGTGATGCATGATATGAAGTGGAAGAGCATATCAAAGAGTGCTAAGGTGTGCTAGAGAGTGCCAATGCATGCTGTGTTATGGAGTACTAGGACAACACAAGGGAGCACTAGGTCAAAATGCATGGAAATGAATGAATATAAGGCTGTGTTGGGGAGTGTTAATGAGTGTTAGCTGTCATGCCAAGGAGGGAGTGACAAGGTATGCTAAGCAAGGGTAAGGCACACCAGGGAATATCAAGGAATGTCAAGAAATGATAGAGTGTGGTAGGTATTTTTGGGGTGTGCTAGCATGTGCCAAATAGTGCCAAGGCATTCCAGGTGCTAAGACATGCTAGGCAATGCATCATACCATAGTATGCCAATATGCGTCAAGGAGTTCCAAGGAAACAAAAAGAATAACCAAGATAAAATGCAAGGAAATGAACACATAAGAGGGTTAATAAATTAGGACTTTATCTTTTTCAAAATGGGCATGCTAGGCACACTAATAATATGTTCCAATACATGACAAGTGACAATGTGTGCCAAGTGCTAATGTTTTTCAATGCAATATTATGCCAAGGTGTTCCAGGGCATGCCAACATATGATAGGGGAGTGCTATGCTATGTTAGGGCATGCCAACATGTATTTGGGCGTCCTACTCATGGCAAGATGTTCTAGGTGCAAATATGTTCCAAGACATGTGAGGTGCCAAGGAATGTTAGTGTAATGTTCCAAAGCATGTTAAGGTATGCCATGAGTGTTGAGGAGTGCTAGGTCTCTCTCATTAATAGAATTGATAGAGCTTGATTATGTATTAAATAATATAGTTCCCACACACACTAGTGGAACTTTAGTTAATGGAAATTTGCTAGATAATAAGCATAATAGAGATAAATAATGTGTTGGCTCAAAGGAAAACTATATTCTTATGACTTGAGGGAAATGATACACACTAACTAATTCTTAACAAATTTATTGACTATTATAACCCCTATGACCTTGGACAAAAAATAAAGAAGACTCCAAAACAATGGTCTTAAATAATTATATTTTGACAAAAAATATAGTAACAAGTACATAGCTTCATCAGAAACTCATTGGAATGATCAATCATGATGAACATTTTTTTACTGTCACCAAAAGTAACAAAAAAGAGCATTGGTGAGGTTCAATAAAATATCATCACTAGAATTTTCACCAAAAAGATAATTAGTGATGGGCCTTTAATGATCCTTACCAAAAGTGTCACCAAAGAGAAAATTAGTGATGGACCTTTAACGACCCTCACAAAAAGTGTCATTGAAAATGGATTTGGTGACAAACCTTAAAGTACCATCACTATATACACTTACAACAATGATTTTTTAAAGATCGTCACCATAGGCAACATTGGTGATGGATCTTAAAGGTCCATCACACGAATGAAGCGTCATAAAAAACTAATTGGAATGATCAATGATGACGAACATTTATTGACCGTCACCAAATGTAACCAAAAAGATCATTGGTGATGGTCATTGAAATAGTGTCACTAGAAGTGTCACCAAAGAGAGAATTAGTGATGGGCATTTAATGACCCTCACCAAAAGTGTCACCAAAGAGAGAATTAGTGACGGGCCTTTAATGACCCTCACTGAAAGTGTCATTGAAAATGGGTTTTGTGACAAACCTTAAAGGACCATCACCATATACACTTACAACAATGCTTTTTAAAGACCATCACCATATGTCACATTGGTGACAAACCTTAAAGGTCCGTCATAGGCATGACCCTCACCAATGACCTTTTTTCTTGTAGTGCTAGTTCTAGATCTACTTTTTGTTTATTCCTTTGGTTCAATCTAGGCTTTTTTTTCTCTTTGTTGAGTTTTTGTCCAATTCTTGTGCTTACTCTTGCTTGCATTTGGTGGTTCTTTGGTTTTTAGTTTGTTGTGGTTGTGCAAATCTTGACTAGGAAGGTTTATTTGGGTGTTTTTTAACTGTTCATTTTATCAAAATCAAAATTTTCTCTTGTATTCCAATTCCTTTCTAGTTTTCTTTGTTTAGGGTTTTTGGTTTTCAACCAAGTCTAAATCACTGTATCTCTTATACATTGATCTACAACCATTACTTGATTTGAATTGTCTATTTTCTCTCCATCAACTTTCTTTTGATTACTTGTGAGTGAACTTGTTTGCAAAATCCCAAGTCTTGAGATTTTGAATGTCTTGTGTTCTTTCTTGTTGATGTTTTCACTCTATTTTTGAGTGATTTGTTTGGGTTGTTTTCTTGGCTCTTCTTTGCTATAAGTTTAGATAATTTATTTGGAGTGTTTATTGAGAGTGTTTGAAGTTGTTAATTTCACTTTAAAAAGGAAAATAATCTTTCCCTCCTATAGTTTGTTTTCATTGAATTAAAAAGAAAAATTATGCATTTTCATATAGCTGTGTTATGGTGTTTCTAATAAGAGTCTATTCACACCATATAAGTTTCACGTCATTAAACTATTGAGTAAAAGAAAACATCTTAAAATTAATGCCATAATATAATTTATTCGACTCGTCTTTTATTTTCACTAGTAGCACAACAAAATTAATCTAGGCTAGGGTCTTGGAATAGAGTGTGAGATTAACTTATCCAAGACTAAAAAAAAAACTTAGCATCTTGTGGTAGGGAGGGAAAATCCACTTTTACTGATATGGTCTAGGAAGCCCTTCTAACACAACAGTCAATCATGATCTCACGCTTGAGGCTAGCAGAGTGACATGATGTTCTTCATTAGTATTGGTGTCACAGATTGTGGGATATACATGTATTACAAACAATGTTATTAACATCTTTTATTGTAGAACTTGGGGACGACTTGGGAGGAGTACACCTCGATTTGAGGAATATCTGAAGGGGGGTTTCAAACTTTTTTTCCCTACCCTTGTGTGTGGATCTAACTGTTGATTGTCCCCTAGGACATGTCATTGTGGGTGATAACCTTAGTGGCCTTTCTCTAGGAGATTTTACATAAGGTAATGGGGATGGGTTTGTCCTCTCTGTACTTGTGGAATATTTTAGGAAGACTCACTCGATCCTCCTAGAGGGTACCCCATGGTTAATAAGGGGACTTTGATCATGTTTAAATGGGTTGTTAAGAAGGTACATGTTATAATTTTCCCAACCACATATTCACTCTCAACCTATGCCCTCATCAAGCAGGATTTGATAGATGGAAGATCCCTTCTCTATCTCTTTGGTTTCTGTGTCCTTACCTTTAGGGTTTCTTTTATAGAGTGTTGTTTGCTTTGATTCAAGTTTGGCAATAGGGGTGTTTCCATTGTCTTAATTTCATAATAAACATGTATTCTTCATGGAAGAACAAAGTAACAAACATTCTCATACATTATTAAGCCTCTCTCCTTAAGAGGAAGGTCCACCACCACATAGGCATAGGTTAATTCTAGTAACAAAAAGCGTAGACCATACTCAAGTTGGGGGGGATAACATTGGTCCTAGGGAGGGAGATTATTTTAATATTGAGATAATCGACAAAGGTCATTTGCCACACTTCAACCCACCTTTGACCAACCCTCTCATCCCACTCCTAGTGCAGTTGAATCCTAATGGTAGTGAACCAATTTATCTGTGTGTTCCTTACATTCCTAGTGAAGTTACTTCTTATTCTATGGAGGAAATAGGTCCCAATTTACCTTTTGTGTCGATAGTCTTTGCACACATGTAAAATTTACCACCACTTAGTGTGGCATGATCCATTTCCTCTTATACACCTCTCACAACTTCTTAGGGAATTCCACCAGTTATGTATTTGACCCCATCATGTTTTCAACCTTTTCCTATGTTTATTCCTTCCTCTAGTTTTGTGTTTGGAGCAAAGGAAAACCTAGGTCAATCCATTAGAGCTGGGATATTTACTCTTTTCTCATCCCAACCTATGATTTCTACCCTAAGGATGAGATTTTTTTACTTCGGGGAACATGATGGGCAGATCGTCCATCGCTTCTAGTCATCCTAGGAGAAACTTTACTTATGGTAGTACTTGTCAACCTTGGTCGAGTTCTATCATTGGACAGATTCCCTACTGTGGAGGTACCTTTACCCTTAGGGGCCTAGTATACATGGGGGAAATATCCCCATTAGTACCACTATGCCTACGATCTCTCATGCTAATGATGGTGTTTCTACACATGGAGGCATTTTCTCTGGTGTTGGGTACAATATTATTGTCAGCCAAGCCTATAGGGGTCCTTTACTCTTTGGGGGCAATTACCCTTGGGATCATTATCCTTAAACCTCGTCTATTGGTTAAGGATACCAATATGTTGGGATGAACTGTAACCTTGGTCTAAACTATTTTTCTTTTGACTACAGTATGGGGGGACCTTATGGTCCATCAAGGGGTTACAACCCTTATGATTCACTTGGTCAATTGAAAATTCCTTTTTTGATAACTCTTCATTTACCAAATTTGGATAAATTGATCAATGACCCCATATTTCATGATCCTAGGTGGCCACCTATGCCATCCAAGTTACCCTCATACATTCCTAAGTTTGAAGGGTAATCAAGAAAGAATCCTTCTACAAATATCACCACATTTCATTGATGGTGTTCATCTAACTCTTTGGTGGATGATTCTTCTAAGTTGAGACCCTTTCAGCAAACCCTAATAGGGGATGTTGACAAATGGTATACTGAAATCAATCAAGCATCCTATAGTGACTCTTCTTCCTTGGCTCATACTTTTCTAAACTATTTTTAGTTACCTATGAGGTAGGATCTTGGGGCTGACCTTTATAAAATTTTAAACAAGATGATGCAACCCATACCTCTCATCATATTCATGAGTGGCATCGATGCAAGAGGTTAGTACAAACTAGGCTCCCTGATGATTTTCTTAGGGATTGGTTCGCCTGATCCCTTCACCCACATATTTCGAGGGATGTCATTAAGATTCGAGTAGTTAATGAGTAGTCCATATTACGTGCTCAAAATCTTGATCTATTTTACTCTCAATAGAGAAAATTATAAAATATCCTTCCCCATGCTCCTCACCATTCAACATACCCACAATGACCCAAGTCGGGACCACACTCTAATGGAGTGATTGGTTCCCTTTCCTCTAAAACTATGAACGTGCTAGATTCTCAACTAGGGAA
This sequence comes from Pinus taeda, assembly GCA_000404065.3. Classification (NCBI taxonomy): domain Eukaryota; kingdom Viridiplantae; phylum Streptophyta; class Pinopsida; order Pinales; family Pinaceae; genus Pinus; species Pinus taeda. The sequence goes on from APFE031563189.1 coordinate 47,376, forward strand.
AATGATGATCAGCTCTCAATCCCTAGCAAGTGCCCCTAGCTTTAAACAAGCACCCTCTTCTTTCGAGTACTATTTTGAATTCCTTATAGTGAATTCCACATCACTTAACAATACTCAATAACTTGGGGGGGGAAAGAATTAAAATAAATAAAGAAAACAAACAAACCTACGCAAGAGAATCTACAAAACCAACCTAATCAGGGTGGGGGGCACGAATGAAAAAAATCACAAGATTAACTTCCCTTGTAAGATTTATTAGTGTGATAATTTGACTTACGATTACCTGCGTATGGATGAAGTTCATCATCTCCTTTCACCATTTGAAACTACCTAACAACCAATAATATTGACTCAACCATTCCCCACTCATCCACAAACACAAATGGTTGTATAAGCTCCTCAAATTTCACAAGGAAGGAATTGGGGGCCACAAATATGTCATGTTGGAACTAATGCACCTATCCTTATGTGTGAGGAAGAGGTTAACATGACTACATGAGTGAAATCCTATGACCCTCCTAAGTTGAGTTCTTCCTCTAAGGAATCAACCACCCCTACTCCTTCCACTAGAACTCTCACATTAGATAAGCCACCAATATATCACCCGCCCAAGGGTGTTTTCTAGAAGTCAGCACATAACCCCAATGCGTAGGCTTCCCAGCATTACATTATTATTGAGGACCTTGCCAAAGTACCATGTACCATGTCTACCCTGAAGGTTTTGCAAAGCTTCCCTTAGAAACACAAAGCCTTGTTGACTACTATCAAAGGGGTAGATATCTTAGAGTCTAGTCTGATTACCTTTGATGTTGATGATACTCTCTATAGAATTTCCCATCAGGTTTCCTTTCAAATCTCGGTGCATATATTTAATCATGATATTTATCATACTTTAGTGGATGAAGGGTCTTCCACTTGTGTTATTTCAACATGATGTTGGAAATCTCTTGGGTCTCCAGCTCTCATTAAGTCTAGTATCGCTTTACAAGCCTTTGACGAACACCATTTTGTGCCTCAAGGGGTTCTTCCAAAGTTTCTCATTGAGCTAGGGGGAAAGGTTGGATATGTTGATATTAAAGTTGTAGATTCTCCCTTAGATTATAATATACTCCTTGGCCGTAGCTAGTTTTATGCCATGTGTTTTGTCATTTCATCGGTATTTTTTGTGAATCACTTTCCTGATGAAGGAAAGATTGTCATAATAGATCAATCAAATTATTTCATACCATCAAACAGGTCTACTTCTATGGGTAATCTTGTGCCATTTGTTGGAGATAACCCTGGAAACTATGAGAGTGTTAGGGTGGGATTGTTTAAAATATCATCTCTTCCTAGTGTTTTTCCTTTACCCATTCCCGACATTTCCTCTGCTTATACCACTACTCCGATGTAGATGATATCTTCCATCACCTTTGGACCCCATAGGTCTCTTAACCCTTGGATGGTGTCTTATCCTTTGGAATTTGATAAGTTTAGTGAGCATACCTTGCCTTTAGTGGAAGATATTTCTTTTTCAGTAGTCCCATCAATACCTCCTAATACTGGTCAGAATCTCCATCCCAATATGGAATATGACCAACATTCTTTTCCCACACAGGCCCTCACTCCACCTCTTCCATGAGATTCCCTTTACAACGATAATTATTTACAACAACTCATACTAGAGGTCATGGATTCACTTATTAATCATCCTAGGGATATTATTCCTATTGATGCCTCTAGTCTCCCCGAATTGGAAAAGGTAGAGATTGGAAAACAAAAACTTAAATTGATCCACGGGACATCTCCTCCGCCTTTCTTCGAAGTGGCACCCATGGACTGAGTCAAGCCTTGGGTTTCTAGCGTTGAACTTTCCAATGACTTGTCCAAGTCATCTCAACTTATTGATGAGTGTCTTATACCCTCTTTATTTCTTGATCATCTTGTTCAAGGAGCTTCCCTAGCTCATGAGTCCACTCATTTTGTATGTCCTTGGGTTGTTCCTAATAAGATTATTGTTCTAGGTTTTCCATAACATTATCAACCTTTAGGCCCTCAAGAAGTTAAACTCTTTATCACATGGCCCCATCATGGTGTTCCATATGGCAACTTCACCCCTCCATGAGTTCATGTATGTGAATCCTTCGCATGTGCCTGACAGTGGGAACATTTTGACGTGACCTATTAGAATGAGTTGTGTTTTGTACATAGTATTTTATGTGATGTTTTTATCTTCTTTTGGTTTTATTTGTGGTGTAAGCACCTTTCTAGTATCTCATATATGCCAAAAATAAAAATAAAAATTATATAACTCAAAAAACTAAAATATGTGGTCTTGTTTTTAACGAATCCATGGGTCTACTCTTTCTAGATGGTTTCTAAAGGATAGGGTATAATTTTTATTGCAACATCCATTGGGCCTGAGGTATGACTTTTTGAACTGGAAATTTTAGGGGTAGGTCACATATTTCCATCTTCGTTGCATTATAGATCGTCATTGCCACTTTCATCATGCATTGGGTCTGACCTCATCAAGTTGCGACATTAGACCATCTCTCTTATGCATGTCCTAGCTTGGTGGTAGAGCTTACCTATACATGGATGCCCTAGTTTAGTGCCTCTTTTTTGTGTCAGTGCCCATGCAGTGTCTCATTTACCCCCTTTTAGAATTACTCCTTTTGACCCACCATGACTTAGAATCCGAGCCTCATCTACTCTTCTTTGTCACTTTGTAGCCTTAGCCCAATAGGATTCCACACTTTAGCCTTTGTGGTATGACAAGATACCAAAATGGACTTTTCGCTACAAAATTATTCACATGATTTTTTCCAAGTTTCCCCTTTTTCCTTTGAAATAAATTTCAAAATACTATTGTTTAGCAGGAGCTACTAAGGTATAAAACATGTTCATTCGTCTACTTATTTGTGGTTGATATTAGAACTAAAGATTGGTTTAAGAGTAGTTCCATATTATAGTCTATGTTTTAATAAATGGCACACTAATCTAAAAATTGTCCAAGGAACGCAGATAAATATTTTGATGCATACATATATGATTTGCAAGGAAGAGGTGGCATATTTTGAAGAGCTATAAAAGTGGAACAAGTGGACAGGTCACTTTCTAGGTTTTATATTGTTGGGAACCATTATTCACATGTTATTCCTTAGTAGTTTCTCACGTACCAATACAAAATTCATCCACCTCCTAGATTCTTTCTGAGGTCGAAAAGGGCGGTCACTATTTCACAAGCTCATAGATAATCAATTGTAAACCAGTTGATATGCCTTGACACACAACAATTGCTATATCATCGAGACTAAACATAGAGATCTTCATAAGTTCTTATTAGTCTTGTATGATACTTTCCATTATGTTTGTTTTTATTTAGAATTTAAGAATTCTTAGGTGAGTCGTTTTGGATGATGTAGCCTCTAAGATTAGACAAGTTGAAAGGGGCTTAGATTCCCCTATTACTTATAAATATGTATGTGTAAACTTAGCGAAAGACAATGATGCTACTATACTTTGTTATACTATTACCGATTAATATAAATTCTCATGGATATGTATTTGATATATGAATATTACTTTAGTGAACTCAATTATTGGGTGTAGGTTGAACCTTGAGTTGGGCTTGCTTGAGGTAAGGTCATGCATACATTTTCCTTTTAGTAATTTTAATGTTTCTTTCTCACAGATTGTGTATGCTTAATTTCTTATTATATTAGGATCATCCAATGTGATTTATATTGTGTGTTTATTTGCAAGTGTGCTTCATGTTATTTCTATTCATGTACTCATTTGGCCCATGTTCTTTGATTTTGGTTGTGTGGAGAGGTGATTGCACAACTACTACATAATTGGGAGTTCTGGCTACGAAATCAATAAAACTGCTACAAAACTACAGAAAGTGCTATGAAAATAGAACTTTTAGGAATCCTACTCATAATTGGGTATATTCCTTAAGAATAAGTGTTGACCTGAACTCTCACACTTAGGAAACTTGTGATTAAACCAATTTAGTAGCCAAACCTATCTTGATCCTGATTTCCATCACGTGTAGGTTTTTCCATCAGCATATAAAATTGGTATGAGCTTTGGTACTTGTGCATATAGCACAGATTCCTCATAACATTAACAAGCCCCAATTGATAATTAAATGAGCATGTTAATTCTCATCGCCGTTTTAAATAAAAATACAAGTATTCACATTGTCGTTCTTGGTGTCGTTGTCAGGGAGGCACTAAAATGTAACAAGGATTACTGTTAAATAGGAAATGACACTGGGAGTAGAAGTGACCAAAGGGACATAATTAGTTGATCCCTTAAGTAACCTACATCTTGAATGTCCTGCATTTAGAGCATGATAAGTAGAACACCATAGATAGAAAAAAGAAAAAGTTTGTAAAAACCCCAATACATGGTGCAATAGTAGCCACATATGCTAACATTGTAGAAAATAAGGAATGGAACCCAGTAAAGGTCACTTTTATTCAGAATAACATGGTAGGGAAACCATCGAAAGGTGAAGTACAAATAGGGGAAGGAATCACATTTAACGAGGAGGTATAAATCTCTTCAGTATCTAATAAAATTCAAATCCTTGAAACTGCAAGAGAGGACAAGATGGGAGACAAAGAAGTAAATGGACCAAGGAAACAAGGCCCTGTCACAGTCAATTTTCTTATCTAGGATCCCAATGCAGTGGTTTAAATGAAAAATATTCCTCTCTCTACCCTCCTGAATTTCCATGGCATTTCTAAGGAAGACCCTTATACATTCATTTTTGAGTTTTACATTCTTTGTTGTAGTTATTAATATTCCATGGATGCATAAAAATTGAAATTATTTCCTACAACTCTTAAATATGTAGCTCTATGTTGGTTCGTGGGGCTTGGGGGAATTTCCTATTGAACCTGGGACGAAATGAAGAGAACCTTCATGAAGAAATATTAGGACTTTATAAGGTCTGAGATATGAAGGAAGAGATCTTCAGGTTATCCCAAGCTGACAATGAGATTTTGAAGGACTGCATGGAACGATTTCAATATATCGTACAAAGGAAAAAGTGTAATTACGTATATCTTGACACCTTGTTTATCATTTTTCTCAAGGGAGTATGGGAATAATTCCTTGAAACCTTAAATATCATGGGTGCATGTGATGTTTCATAGCTTCCTTATGACAAGATCTATGAATTATGTACATGATATTCCATACGAAGTTCAAAATATAATCAAAATTCTTAGGATGTGACTTATAGGATCAATAGATTTAGTGGAACAAGGGTAACGAAAGTCGAGCTAGGGAATCTATTAGAAATTTTTAAAATTGATATCCTTAGTACCCTAACCTCTCAATTATATACCTTCCAAGCCAAGAAAAGGAAGGAGGATGTTGATTTAGCCTTATCTATATTTTTCTCCAAATGTCACCAGAAGCACTGTATTCAAGAGTGCCTATTAAATAATATTGAGATATGAAAAATTTGTGAGCAAAAGCATTCAAATTGGGAGTTACCCTCTCTTCCTGAGCTTAAGTCTATATTTCAAGAGGCCAATGAAGGAATGAAACAAATTTCTTCATGGATCAAAAGAAACCCTGACCCCCTCGATCATTTGCAATCACACTCCTAGATTCATCTCTATATCCTTCTCCAACCATTGGTCAGTTCCCTCCTATGAATTGGCCTAAGTGGCCCCAACAAATGCAAAATAAAGGGTGGGTCATAGGCTAGAGAGGACCTTCTTCTTATGGGAATGTGACACCAAAAGTTCCACCTCAAAATTATTCACAACAACTTCAATTTCAAATCAACTACTCAAACTAAAACTCAACAAAGACCTCAGTTGTCATCCCAACCAATTCCCAATCAAAACAATAAAGTAGCTCAACCTACCTACAATGTCGAGCTACCCTATTTTCCAACTTATAATTTGTCATTAATGGACTGTGAGAATTCATCTACATTCTGGGAAGCTACTTGGACTAATCCTAACAATCAAGAACAAGATGATAGGGACACTTCCCCATAACTAGAACTTCTTCCCTCTAAAACTCAATATGAAACACTCAATCAACCTCTTAAAAAAGAACCTACTCCTTACCTTGAGAGATTTAGTTTGGAAAAACCCCTTATACAATTTGAGTTTGATTTTCTAGGCGAATTAAGCAACCTATGGGTGAAATTTCCACTACTCCAAGCCATTAGAGACGTTCCTATATGTGAAAGCAGTTCGATAACTATGTTTGAAAAATCCAGTGAGTAAAGAAAGGATGCTAAGACAATTCGTGTCATAGGCAAATTATTTGACCTAATGTATGGAAAGGTAATTATGGAAAAATATGGAGATCCTAGGAGTCTTGTTGTGATGGTTAATATCAACAATATCCCTATAGAGAACACTCTAATTGAACTAGGGGAAACCATCAATGTAATGACTGATATGCTATCAATCTAGAAGGAGTGGTGGAAGACATAATTGTTTCTATAGACTTGTGGGAATATATAGTTGATTTGCTAATTATTTATCCTAAATCTAACATTGGTAGATATCCATTGATTCTATCGAGACCTTGGTTGGCCACAATAGATGCCTATATCATTTGTAGGTTAGGGAACATGACTATTTCACATGGGAACTCCATGAAGAAGTTGACATTGTATCCATCTACCAAACCTTCACTCAAATTTGAGAGCCCTTTATGGTTTGAGGATAATGATGAAGAACTCAGCAGACTTTCTTAAACCTTGAAAAAGCTACTACTTTCAAAGAAGATACCAAATATGACTTGATATGTACCACTTTAACTAACTCTCATGCTAACCATCTATCACCATATGATCAAATATTAGGGAAACATATTCAAGAGACATGGTCACTTGATGAGTTATTACAATAATTGGATGTGATATCCTTGCTAAGTACTAATATTGGGATCAAACCAGGGCTATCCAAATATATCTTAGAAATTTCTTAAGATCAATGGCCACCTAGAACACTGCTTGCAAAAGAAATTGATAGAAGTACTTCAAACAAATAGTAGTTCTTTTAATTGGGACTATACTGATATGAAAGTAATTTCCCCTAAACTTTTCACTCATCATAACTATCTAAATGAGGATGGCTGACTACTCAAGAAACCTCAAAGAAGGATGAACATAGCTCTAAAAGACATTGTGAAAAAAGAGTTGTATAATTGTTAAATGCTAACTTTATTTATCCCATTGTTTACAACAAGTGGGTTTCTCCCTTAGTTATTGTACCCAAGAAGAATGGGAAATGGTGAATATGTGTCAATTATTGAGAGTTTAATAAGGCTATTTTTAAGGGTGTTGGAATGTTCTGCCAACATAGGAGGTCTCCCTAGTATGAAGTCCCAATTAGGCCTCACACAATTTGCAATAGGGGCCCCATCTAGATATTAGCCTGGCTACCATTATATGTTTGATTTTATCTTGGAAATAAATTGTATATATAAGTGTGAGACCAAGTGTATTATGTTAGAAGAATGGTTACAGAATAAACTCTCCATTGTTGACTTGTAGAACATGATACAAGAACATAAAAACAACATAATGAGAAGAAGCATGCCTTAAGGGAGAATGAAATATTTGAGACTAACTAGTACATGAACAAGTGAAAGAATGTTAAAAACCAAAAGTTAAATAGTTCACAATTAATCCCTAATATTAAAATTGAAATATGGGAAAATATTCAAAGCCAACACACCAACTACATGAAACAAAAAAGTTCATAAACATATAACCAATGTGTAAACCAACATGAATAAACAACAAAAGCATGAATAGTCTTTACAAGTGCCATTAACATGTATGGGAATCAATGCATGAATTATAGCTTCTCATTAATATTGTCACCAATTCAAGTACATGTATAGAGGCTCATTAAAACCCAATAATGGTATGAGAGGAGTTCATAACATCTTCATGGGATAACACTATCCTCACAATCCCTCCACCTATAAGATACCAAGAGTGAAGGCTTTCAACTCCTCAAGGTCAAATTAGCAATCCTATACTAGCCTATCTTAAGTACCAAAAGTTCTTTTGCATGAGGCATGAGGTCACATTTATAGAAATGAAGAGGGTGACCTTTCACCTTCTCCTATGACCTTTAGACTACCTCTTGACCTTTCTTCTTCCACATTGACACTTCATCTTCCCCATGAATTTTAGGCTTCCGCTATTACTCTTGATTTGTTAAATGACCTTTGACATTCTTCTTTTGTCCTTTCCCATGGTCTAACATTTTGTCATTAATGAAAAAAAAATATTTTACAAAATGATAATTAAAAGGTCAATGAGCTTGGACTTGTCCTCTTGTAAAAATACATTAGATTTTGATGAAGTCTTCATCATGCCTTTGGATAACCTTAATATTGAGTTGAATATTCATGATTCTATCGATTTATATCATGCTTCCCCAAAGTATTTGGCTATAGGTGCCAATACTAGCTCTGCAATTACAGTCCTATAGACACACACAACCATTGATTAGCGTGCAAGATGGGCAGATTTTAATAAAATGAGGAACATTAATTGCTAGTAGAATTTATTCATGTAATCAATGATAAGAAGTGAAGAAGATTTTGTAGCCCTAAACCTTTGATGTCGTAATTTTTTTTCTTAGACTTATTTCACACTTTTGTCGTAGAGAACTATGTCAACCCTTGTTGTATTTTATTTTTTTGTATTCTTGCATTTAGATTGCATGTGGGTTTTTGTGTTTGGTCAATTTCTTATATATTACTCTCAAGATGATTCTTTGATTGGTCAAATAAAGGTTTGTGTATAACTAACGTATCTAGAGCTTAAATCTCCCCAAACAAGTGTGCACTACCATCCTATAGCTATTCTCCCATCACGAAATCATATATATACATCTCGAATTAACATTGTTGCCCATGCAATATCATAATCCCCACATGATTTTAGGTAGATCACTAGGTGGTAGTTTCAAGCATGATAACAATATCAACTCACATTGTATTAGCCTATGAACATAAATACTTATTATTGGGTTTCCTTTTCCACAACCAATGATATAGCTTGGTGGATTAGTGCACAACCTTTAGCATCATTATACATATTGTATGTAGAAGTTTATACCTTGATAAGAGCCACTACTAACTATTGCAATAGTGCAATGTATAAAAACACACCCTAAATGGCCATTTACAACATATCTTTGAAAAGTTGTGCTTCATGCATGTAGTGGGCATTAGACAGAGAGTGATCCTCCTATATTGATACAATGTTATCAAACTTTATCCTTTTCCATTTAAATTTTGGCGTTGGTGCAAAACGCACTATGATATATATTTTTATATCCTCTCATATTAATTTAATGACTCCTCATTTTCAATCACATTCATTCCCTTTGAATGGAACTTACTACATTACATTATGATTATATGTTCTTTGTATCAGCTTCCATCATATGGTTTTGTTGATCTTTAACAAATATTTTGGCATTTAGATATTCGTCATGCCTAGGTAATTCTACTAATTGTTGGGTGTGTGTTATATTCTTTCCACGACAAGTCGCATGTGCAGGGGGCAACAACTCCCCCTATTAATTGTGTCAAGTGTAGTAAGGGGGGCTCAACCCCCCTTGTATGAGGCTTGGGGTAGCACCCTGGGAAATGTTTTTTGGACCCTATATTAGGGGGGCAGACCTACATATGGTTTTGCACATGAATTTTTCCATGATGGTTTTCATCCCAGGGTATTTTATAGATCTGGTCAAGGGAACTACAATTATGTTCAAATCCAGGGTTAATGGATTGGGGTGTATGAATGCTTTGGCATGTATATATATGTATTGTAACATTGAAAGGAACATAATGAAAATTTATTATGGTAGTCCTAATTTTGGGATCTAGGGGTAAATCTCTGTGTATATATGTTTTATGTTTTATGTTATCACCATTCTTTATTTTTTGTTTTTAGAATTCGTATGCAGGTAATTTTTGTACACGATCAAAACCTACACTAGCAAGAGAATGAGTCCATGGCACGTTTGTGAGGAAGAAGAGTTGGATATTTATTGAATAAGAGTGTACAATCCATTTTTAGAGTGAGAGTCTCATGCTTTGATCACATGGTGCATGTGCTGAGAGAAAATTGTGCATTGCTTATCTATTAAAGGTGTATTATGAACTGCCCAGGTAAATAAATAAATGATTGGAACATGGCACAATTGTAAGGCACAAGGGGTTAGAAGATATCCACTATAATTGCACTATACGCTCACTACCACCAAGTCAACGATGCTTTCAACACATGTGCACACTCAACTAGTGAATTCTTGGACTCTTTGGCTTGCCATGGGGATCCTTATGTTGATTGTTGATTCTCCGAATATTTCGCAATTAGACAGACATGGGCGTGGTCAATTATTTGAATGTTCCCATGCTCATTTGATTGTGGAATATTCATAGAATCAACAATTGACATAAGCTCAAGGGCTTGGCCTTGCAATGTTGTAAGGATTGAAACAATGAGAAGAGGCACAACCTTTAAAACTCATCATCATAGAGTTTGCAACATAACTTTTATTTTGAGTTTGGTCACTGGAACATCGTATCGACAACCCTTTCATCGACGCCTTTTACTATGCCTCCATGGTATCATCGCATAGTATATAATCTTCCAAAAGATACTATTGCACCTCATAATGCATCATTTTCCATTGTAGTTCATTGGCTCTCATGTGTTTTCCTTTTATGAATCTTCACCCTTAATATTTGGTCCAACATATTTTTTGAAGACAATTCATTTTCGATGGTAACGCAAGGATAATACAACATGAGGGAATATGCTACCATTTCCTTAAGAAAGTTCTTTATCGGCCTCTTCAAGAATGAGTGTCAAACCAGAATCTGTATTCTTATTATTAAGAAATCCTCCCTTCTTATCGATTTTACTGTCGACCTATGAACCTATTGTAGTTGTAGAAGTTCTCACTGTTGATCACCTGATAATGCAATATACTAAAGAAAAATACTTGATCTACTTCTACAAACAAACTTGCGGAAGCTTAGTCGATTTTGAGCAAGATCAATTAGAACACATATAACAGAGAATGAGAAATCAATCACACATGAACACAGAATAATATTATGGGGAAAACCTCAGCTAAAAATCCCCACTATCTGTATTATCAAACAAGTGGAAATATCTTAGAGATTATACAAAGCTTTAACTCACAAGCTATCTAGCTCTTAGTACAATCCCTCAATGCTGCTCATAGATTGAATAGACACAACATATGCCTTCCTTCAGTCCTCCAAGCCTCCTATTTTCTTGCCCAATTTCTCCTGGGTCCTATGGTCGTCACCTGTGTGTAATTACCTCACACACTACTCACCAACCTCTAAAATAACTACACAATCCTCAAGGAAAGAATTCCTTTTGCATGCAAGAGCTATCCTTAAGGCAATATTCTTACAACTGATAGTACGTTGTCCCATCCTCTGATCTCAACTGGGTCTCTGATTGAGTTGACATGCATGAGTTATTTATGAGAGAATATTTAGTTATCTGAAGTACACTAGTTCCATGCATGCATGCATTGACTAACTGAACTCACAATCAGTTACACAAACTATTGGAACTAATCTAACTAGACTTAACTCAGTTAAATGAGCTAACTAATTACAACTCAAAATACAACTCATCCTTATCTCCTTAATTAAGGGATAACTTCCTCAATCAAGGGGATAATTTTTGCATGTCTTCACATAGACTTTGTCTTTGATTTTCTCTAACTAATTAACTCAAGATGAATTAATTAATTATTTTACAAACAATTGTTGAGCTCGAATTCAAATTTTAATTCTCAATTTTAGTTCAGGGACTAACTAAAATTGGAATGTATCCTGAAATGCTATTTATAGCAATACTATTTTTAGCACTTCTATATTCAACATTTCTTGTTTCTATTTTCAACACTCCCTCTCAGCAAGAAAGGGATTATTTGTCACCCCGATCTTGTCTTTGTGGAACTCAAATTTGCATTTTGACAATGCCTCAGTCAAAATATCTACATCCTACTCCTCGGTCGAAACATATTGCAACATCATGATCCCCTTACCTCACAGTCTTGAAGATGATGATACTGGATATTGATGTGCTTGGACCTGTCATGAAATACTGGATTCTCAGAGAGTTTGATACAACTATGATTATCACAATAGATCACAGTTGGATCCATCCTCTGATCAAACAATCCAACTAGAATTTTTTGCATCCAAATGGCCTCACATGTTGCTTGACTGGCAGCCATGTATTCAGACTCTATTGAGCTAAGTGCAACTGACCTCTGTTTCCCACTGTACCAAGAAACTACAACAGAACCAAGGTTGAAAATTCCTCCGAAAGTTCTCTTCTGATCTAATGGACTCCCTACCCAATCTGCATCTGTGAAGCCCTGCAGCTTCACTCCCTTAGTCCATTTGTACCATAATCCATACTAAGATGTGCCTCTGAGGTATCTTAGCACATGCTTCGCTGCCTTCCAAAACATCTTGGTAGGCTGAACCATAGCTTGACTCATTTGGTTCACTGCAAAGCACAAATTTGGTCATGTGTTCACTAAATACATCAATGAACCCACAAGCTACCAATAAACAGTAACATCTACTACCTCACCTGAAGTAGCATCCTCCTTCCTTCAGTTACCTACTAGAGGACTCTGCATGGGCTGCACTTCTCCTTGTGGAATCTCCTGAGTATCTCATTGGCATACTTGCCTTGAGACACAAACACTTCCCCATCCTTCTGCCACACTTCCATGCCTATAAAGTAGTGCATGAGACCCATGTCTTTCATCTCGAACTCTCTTGCAAGATCCTCCTTACAAGAATTGATCAACTAATCATCAGCTGTCATTATCAGATCATCAAAATAAAGAACAATTATCAATGGCTTACCTTCTACCATGATGTTGTAAAGGTTCGCATTTTCTTCACTCTTTGTGAAGCCCAACTCGGTGAAATATTTGTCAATCCTAGTGTACCAAGCACGAGGTGCTTGCTTCAGCCCATACAAAGCTCTCTTGAGTCGACACACATGTGACTCACGATCGAAGGTCTCAAATCCTTCTAGCTACTCTATCTACACCTCTTCCTTAATCTTTCCATTGAGGAATGCAGTCTTCACATCCATATAATGGATCTTCCAACCCATATGAGCTGATAGTACCAACATCGATATGACAGATGAGTACCTCGATACAGGAGCAAAAGCATCATCATATATGATCCCCTCAACCTATGATAAACCACAGGAAACGAACCTTCCCTGATGTTTCTTCACACTCCCTTCAACTGCTTGCTTTACCTTGTTAAGCCATTGGGAACTCACCACTGACTTGTCCTACGGTCTTGGGACAACATCCCAAACACCATTCCAAACTATGGAGTCATACTCCTCCACCATAACATCAACCCAAACTGGTTGCTGCATTGCTTCCACGAAGGAAGCTGGTTCAGTCTCTATACCTTCCCCAACCAGAGCCATGTAACCAGTGTACCACTCAGGTGACCTCCTCTGTCTGCGCTAAGAAGATGGTTGTCCCACATTCTCTCTCACATCCATCATCACTCTATCAGTTTCCCTTGTGCGTTTTTGCCCATATCTAGAAGACTTTGCATGAGTGGATATCTCCATTCCTAGATCCTCTGCATGTGGCTACTTCGCATCAGTCTGAGGCTCCTCCTTAGGAAGAAAAATTTCCTCCTCTACATGCAACTTGAGCTCCCTCTCAAGGGAAACTTGCATGGCCTTCTGCTCATCTAACTTCAGATCTCTGCATACCACTGTCCTCTAACTGGTAGGCAAGAACACCCAATAGTTGTGGAGTGTATCAGTGTACCCCACAAGTATCCCCAACTCAGTTATTGGCTCTAGCTTCTTCTAAGCATCTTTGGTCACATGGCAATAAACCAATGATCCAAATATCCTGAAGTGACTCACATCTAGTCTCTTCCCAGAGAAGGCCTCCACTGGTGTCTTCATCCCCAGTATATGATGTGGGCTGCTATTCTGCAATTATCCTGATGTATTAGATGCCTCAACCCACAAATGAAGTGGTAGGTCTTGGTCATGCAGCATCACCCAAGCTGATCCCACAATCGTTCTATTCTTCCTTTCGGCCACCCCATTCTGTTGTGGGTTGTGGGGTGTCATCAACTCCCATTTAATTCCTTCTACTAGACAAAAGTCCTTAAACTGTTGAGAGACATACTGTCCACCATTGTCGCTTCACAAGGCCCTTATTTTCTTTCTAGATTCTTTCTCAACCAAGGCTTTCAACTCACAAAACCTTGAGAAGGTTTCATCCTTCTTCTGCATGAAGTAGATCCAACATCTATGAGAAAAATCATCAATAAAAATAACATAGTACCTTTTTTAGCGATGGAAGCTATCAAGAATGGTCCACACACATTTGTATGAACTCACTCCAATATTGCTCCAGCTCAACTGCCTCGATCTTGAAAGGAAGATTTTGCATACTTACCCAAGGTACAACCTTTGCATGTATCCACTTGCTCCATTTAACCCTTGGGAAGTCTATTAGAAATCTGTTGCGTGATCTTCAAGGCCCCATGGTGCAAGTGGCCCAATCTTCTATGCCATAGCTCGCCAATATCATGGCTTTGCACCAACTCTGCTTTGGAACTAAATGCAACATAGTCATCTACCTCCAGCTTGTGTAGATTCTTTATTCGAATCCCAATCCTCTTGGTCTATCCAATGTTGATGTGCCTCAGGAATGCCTTTCCTTTACTAAAGACTAAATCATAGCCTTTGTCTTCCAACATAGTGATGGACACCAGGTTCTTCTTCAATCTAGGCACATACTTTACATCATTCAGGGTGAGAGGATCTCCATGCTCCCTCTGAAACACAACTCTTCCTTCACTTGAAACATGATAATTTCCATCATTGCCCATCTCTATGCACATCTGGAGGTCCTTCTCCTCTAGAGTACTGAACGAGCTCTTGTCATCGGTCATGTGGAATGAGGCTCCACTTTCCAGATACCAAACACAACCCACCATCGATGAAACCATGCATGCCATGAGGGTGAAATCCAATTTGAACTGTGAGGCCAGTGCCTCACCATCTGATTCTTTCGAGGATACCTTCTTGGATTTCTTCTGTGGAGAGTTTGTTGCATAATGGCCCACCTCATGACAGTTAAAGCACCAAACGTTAGATTTGTATATCTTCTTCCCACCATGGGAAGAACTCGATTTGGAATGGGAAGCCTTCCCTTTCCCTTTCCTCGCCTTACTCACCAAGGCTATATTTTCTTCATCATCATGCTTTGATGAAGATCCATCTCTAGTGCTTCTCATTATCTCCTCCTGCATTAGATCCGACCATAGTCATTCCCAATCTAGCAATTTCTCTCTTCCATTTATTGATTCTTGGTATCTATGCTAGCTCCTAGGAAGACCAAGGAGAGCAAGACTCACCATATCATCATCGGCTGTCATGATTCCTACACTAGCTCATCCCTACTAGTGGTGAGCTTGTTCAGATATGTAGAGATCGTGTCGCCCTTTTCACACTTGATTTTTCGAAGCTTGTCTTTCAGCACAAGCTTCCTCTGATCATTGTTTTTCTGATATAGATCCTTAAACGTTTTTCACATTGAAAAAAGTATCTCCTTCCAATGGAGACTCGAGACAATGTGGTCTCGAACTCCCTCCAAAAGAATCCTCCTCACTCTAGCCACACATTTCTTCCATTCTGCCAATTCTTGGGCATTAGTAGTTGTTGGCTTAGGGACTTCTTGATCAATGAAGTCCTTCAAACCATTTTCCTCTAATTTCACTTCCATGCATTCCTTCCATGCTATATAGTTCAAGCTTCCATCTAAGGCATACTCGATTCTCAAACTGTTTAACTCCATTCATGAAATTTGAGATGTAATAAAAATTTGATTTCTATAATCAGGAACTTCAAACTTCTCCCTTCTCCCTTCTTTGTATAGTGTTCTTTACTTTGATCACCTTTGCTTTGATACCATGTAGAAATTCTCACTGTAGATGACTTATAACTCAATATACTAAAGCAAAATATTTGATCTACTTCTACAAACAAACTTGCGGAAGCTTAATCGATTTTGAGCAAGATCAATTAGAAGACATATAACAGAGAATGAGAAATCAATCACATATGAACACAGAAGAATACTTTAGGGAATGCCTCAGCTAAAAAACCTCGCTATCTGTATTATCAAACAAGTGGAAATATCTCAGATATTACACAAAGCTTTAGCTCACAAGCTATTCAGCTCTCAGAACAATCCCTCAATGCTACTCATAGACTGAATAGACACAACATATGCCTTCCTTTAGTCCTCCAAGTCTCCTATTTCCTTATGCAGTTTCTCCTAGGTCCTCTGGCTACCACCTGTGTGTAATTGCCTCACACACTACTCACCAACCTCTGAAATAATTGTGTAATCCTCAAGGAAAGAATTCCTTCTGCATGTAAGAGATATCATCAAGGCAATATTCCTACAACTGATATTACACTATCCCATCCTCTGATCTCAATTGGGTCTTTGACTGAGCTGACATGCATGAGTTATTTACGAGAGAATATTCAGTTATCTAAAGTACGCTAGTTGCATGCATGCACGCATGCATTGACTAACTTAACTCACAATCAGCTCCACAAACTATTGGAACTAATATAACTAGACTTAACTCAGTTAACTGAGCTAAAACTCAAAATACAACTCACCCTTATCTCCTTAATTAAGTGATAACTTCCCCAATCAAAGGGATAATTGTTGCATGTCTTCACATAGACTTCAGGTTTGATTTTCTCTAACTAATTAACTCAAGATGAATTAATTAATTATTTTACAAATAGTTACTGAGCTCAAATTCGAATTTTAATTCTCAATTTTAGTTCAGGGAGTAACTAAAATTGGAATATATCCCGGAATGATATTTATAGAAATGTTATTTTTATCACTTCTATATTCAAAATTTCTTGTTGCTATTTTCAATAGTAATGGCTACAACCACCCTCCCAAATTTTTCCTTAGCTTTATTTTGGAGCCTCCCTACCAACCATCGTCAGCTGGTCCTCCAAGAAATTGTGCAATCCCTCTGGACATCCAACCCAGCTTCCTCCCAAAAACTACACAAAATTTCCCCTCAGTCAAGCAGGTTGTTGCATGAGCCCTTAGGTTGGCCAGTTCCACCCGCGACCAAGAAAACTTGACTTGCATGCATGGGGTGCTTTTTCCCAAAATATCAAAAAGCAACATGCAAAAGAATCCCTAGATTTTAGGGAGCTATTTTTAGCAGCTTGAGGTTACATGTAAAGATTGTTTTAATAACTTTCCTCCAAGTGTTTCTTTTTCCTAGATTTGTGGCATATGCGTCATGAGCCTCAAACTTATTTATTTGACACTTCATAGCTCATTCTTCGCATCAATCTTGGAGCTCTGACATCCCATAGCACATCCAAGAGTCTTCAGACATCCAACTAAGTTATTTCTTGGTAAGTCCGCTTAACTTGTCTTTTGTAGCATTTATGTTACTTTCTGTGTTTTGGCTTGTGTGAGTGTTGTCTGCTTGATTTTTGTGAACACTTGTTGTCTTTTGCATACATGTTATCTTGTAAAAGCAATGTTTCAGTTTCGTTAGCATCTCACTGTTGTCGCATGCATGACACTATTTTGCATGAATTGTCGTCGATTCAACAACTCATTTCACACACATGCATGTTGTTCCGTTTTCTGAATCTTGCATTCACTATTTGCATGCATGATCATTCACCTCTCATTACACTCAGTATCGTCATGTATTCACACCTTCATTTTCTTTCATTTTCCTGTCAACGGGTTTGGGCAACCTTGGCCCAGACTTTGCCTCACCAAAACAACATTGCACATTTCTAAGAGGGAAGGCTCTACCTTCCTCCTAGAAAATGCACAGTTCAGGCCAGTGACTTCCCTCCCATCTTACCTTGTGCAATTCTAAGAGGTTGTGGTTGCTGGCCTAGAAAATTGCCTAGTACAGTCCCTGGGTTTGCATCACTTGCCAGCTAAAATTATGCATTGCGCAATCTCAGCACCCAACAAGCAAGTTTGGATTGCACATTGTCCAATTCCAATAGAAAACCAGCCTCTCGATAGCTCGAACTGCCTTTTGTGCCCTTCTCGCAATCAGTGTCCTAGCTCCCTAGTGAAAATTGTGCGATCCTTGCTAGGTAGTCCCCAAGTATGTAGCATGTCATCCCTAAAGTTTTCTTTGGTTTTAACTGACAGATTTCTTGTAATGCATGTTGCCATGTCTCCAAATATAGCAAGTGCTCATTCGTTTCTCAACAGTTCAGGATCAATGGCGTCCAAGAGAGTAGGAGTAAAGGACACTGCCAGAAGCGCAACTGAAGCAATAGTTGAACGAGTGTCTATGAGTTTGACGATTTATGAAGACACCAAGTTGATTGTACACAAAGACATTAAGTTAAAATGGCAAGAGGTTAATGATGCATTCTCAGGAAAATTTGGCGAAGATCTCGAAGACCACCAACTCTATGTGAACATTCACAAGCTCAGCTTGTACCAGATTGCATGTATGTATCTGGCATTGCCATGCATGGACATGATACATTGGATCGTCTCGCACACTAATCTAGAGACGATGACATTGAGTAGTGGCAGTGGGAGGGAGATTTCTACCTTCAAGGAACAGGATTATCAGCAGATGTACCATTTTTCGAAGCTAGTGATCACCATAGAGACACCCTTCAGCATACCTAGCAACAATTCCAACTAAAGGGATATCTTGAAGAATTGGGTAAAGGAGCCAGCCAAATTTAGGATGACACCCGACCTGATTTATCAGACAAAGATATTGCAGAAGGTGAATCAATACTTGGTCATCTTTTCATGTTGCTTGTATGGCCAAGAGAGCACAAAGACCTTCCCATAGAGTTGGGTGATCGCGTTGGACCAACTGGCTAGTGAAGGCAAAGCATACAACTGGTCTGACATGCTGGGTCATAAGCTGAAGGAAGAGGTCACAAGAGCTCGATAGCCATGCAAAGGTCAGGAAGAAGAAATCTATATGTCTGCCTACATCTTGGATGCAATATGTGCCTATTAGGAGTTCTTGAGCATGAAGTGGGCATTGACATTGGTGGAAACCTCTATCAATACTTATTGTAAATTGTTTTCTCAATGTAGCTTTAGAGGAGTTATCACACAGCTGTTAGATCATTTTGTCACCCTAATGTACAAGATGATATTTGAGCGGGATCGACGTTGCATGTCGAAGGAAACAATGGAGGCATTGAACAATATTGTGGATTGATATGCCTCACCATCCGACACCTTCATATGCATTTATAGCACGGAAAAGCCTCCGCATCTTTTGCCGAAGTTTTCCATAGACAAGCTTAACATGCAAGAAGTATCATACCACATCTCGGCAAGACTGTCAACTAGGATGCACCAGAAGAAGAAGGCACCTTGGCCCACTCTTCCATTGCGTATCAGGTTGTACAAGATATGGAACCTCAATAATGTGGATGTCAAAACAAAGGAGATCAAGAAATATCCATTTGATGTCTCAAGCTTCAATCTGTATGACCCGCATTGTATTGTGAAAGATCATTGCGTGAGAGTACAATTTCAGTGGATCCACTGGGCATGTCATTTGGAGGAGGAAGACCCATGGAGATATTATTACAGCTTCTTTAGGCCCAATGAACCGGTCGACATCATTGTGGAATGGTTAGTGAGGCAGTGTGAAGCAGCATCCAGGAGAGCACCAATAGCAACAAAGGTAAACATATTGTCGCGCGACAAAGGCAACAGGAAGATTGTAGATAGAACAAGCAAAACAAAGCTGCAAGTTTAGAGTAGACCCACTTGTATAAAAATAATCTTTAGCAATAGAGGTGAAGAGGCAAAAACACGATAGGAGGAGCACATAAAGGTAGAGAGAAAAACAGAGGATGGAGGAAACAGTGAAGGAATTGCATGAGTTGAAGGAGAAATTTCGAAAGGAATAGGAGCTTCATAGACAGGAGAAGGAATCACAACAAGAATAAGTATAGTAGGTGGTGCAACATGTACAAACTGTGCCTGTACAGGTAGTAGAATCATCTAAACAGCTACACCAAGCAAATAGGGTGAGCAGTCACAAGAGTAGGACTTCGTTCAAGAGATTGAACAAGCACTTGAGGCGATGGATATGGATATGGAGAACAAGAGCTAGATAAAGACATCGACCTCATGCCTTACCACTAAGATGTTGACCTACCAGCTTCACTGGATCCAAAAAAAGAGCAAGTCCCAAGTGACCAAGGAGACATTGAGATCCTTGGAGACAATCTAGAAAAAGAGATGCACAACCTATCATTCGACCAGTTGCAACATAGAGTTGTGCAATCACGTAGAGTGTCTAATCTGGATGATCACACATCTCTTGTCTAGTTTGAGGAATGAGTGATCGTGTCTAACATGCACAAGCATCCAACAGCATTGGCCGATGCTATTGGGGCATATGCTGAAGCCACTAGCTCGAGTGTTAACTTCTTGATAGCTGAGAATAAGTGAATGGCTAAGGAGTTACAAATGTCCAAGAAAGGAGGAGAACTGGTTACAACATCAACCCAAGTAGAGTTTAATAAGGTGATACTAGATGAAATATTATCCCTTGAGACAGTCACGTGGGCATTGTATTCCAAGTTTGGTACCATGCATCAATTAGTTGTCCATCTCCATGGTTGGCAATAGCGATGTGCTAGGAGAGCATGTATCTTTTCAAACTTTCATATTGTTGTTGAATACATGAAAACATTGACAATGAGATACAAGGGAACCCCATTACACTTGCCCAAGATGATGAAGCCCAGAGTGGTCGAGCTAAAGGCACGCATCTAGAGATAGATCTGGAACTATGAAGAACTCTCATAGCTCATCACTAGTTTGTAGGCTTCCCATGCATAGGTATTCAGGAGTATGGATGTTGTTGTGCATGCACATGTGATCCCATCTATCGGGACACTCACTGAGTAAAAGACAAAGGCACAAGTCTGACTGGAGCTTGATTTGTACTTTGATGAGTTGATGCGCATAGCCACCAACACAGACTTGGTGATTAGTGCAGACACCATGCATCAATATGTCACTGGTCCAGCAGCACTCAAGACAATGATGCGCATGTTATCAAACGATTGGATAAAGGAGCTAGAGAAGTGTACCCAAATGTTAAAAAGGCAAGAGTTCATTTCCAGAAAGATGTCACCATAGAGTACACGGACACCATCGTGGACTACTGAGATTGGCATCAGTTAGCTCCTATCATTCACCATGAATATGTTGAAGAGTTGGTCTTCCCATACTTTTTCGAGTCATAGTAATGTCTCACATGGCTTGCTCAAGCCTATTTTGTCTCACATGGGTACATGTGTAGATTTTATGTAACGTATTGCCAAGTGGAAGTTCAAGTGTCGATAGTTGGATCTAATAGCCATAGAGTAGATGAAGAGTCATGAGGGTAGATGAATAGTCACAAAGGGGAATTTCAAGGGCCACCCCACCCTTTGCTATATATAGTCCCTCATAACTCATTGTAGAGGCTTTTGGTCAACTAAGATTTCGATAGGAGTATCTTAGAGAAATCTTGAACAGTATTGTAATGAGCCTTGGCTTCTCCACTATGCCAAGCTAATATATCTCTTTGGAGGAGTAGGTGGTAGTGACTGTAATGTTCCACTATTGGAACTAGTGGTTGGTCATGGTTGTATTGTATGACTGGAAATTTCACTTCTTAATATAACAGAGCTAGCATGTTTCATGCATATGTCGTATTGTATTTCAAAACTCTAAATGATATATGTATCTATTTGCTTGTGCATGTGTGTATAGACTCTTTCTATATATGTATGTATGAATCTTACTGAAATGTGTTATTGGTTTAACCATCACTTTGGATTTCTAGCTTACTTGCCTTCTATTGTGTGATGCATCTTTTCTCGTGTGTTCCCTTCTTAACTCCATGCTTTCATAGGTTTCCAAGGGGCACACTCACCTCACCCTCTGTGTGTTAGAACTAGTAATCATGCACCTTCCTTCACTTGTTACATATGTCACACCCTTTCTACCAACAAGGACATCTTACTTACCTCTGTGTGAAACTGCGGTCAAGGCGATACCATACGACCCACTGTTGGGACTCCTACACCAAATGGTCTGAGGTCTAGTTGGGACTTATTACCGAGGAGATCTCCTAACATGTTGGCAAGTCCAACACCATCAACTTTTTTGGTGCTAGAAGGACGGCTAGATGACAAGATGTGTCCTCTCATCTTATTTTGAACCTTTTCACATATATCATGGATTCTATTACACTCATCCCTCCACATTGTATTTCACATGTCGAACCTCTCAACATCACAAGGGATTTTTTTGAGGTCTTGTCTGAATTCATGTATGATGGTGAAGGCGAAGTAGCCTGGCCCGAGTACTTAGAATACTTATATCCATTCCTTGACAATGTAGACAAGTTCTATGCATAAGAGGTTAGTCTGCTACTATCATACACACTTCGCGAATCCCCATAACAATGGTGTTGCAGTCTGCCTCCACGCAGTGTGCACTCACTTGAGCAGTTATGTGATCTCATTGAATTTACTTTCCATGATTTTGATGCAGAACCTCTTGACCAAAAATTGTTACAACAATGGAAGGCCCCGCATGAATCGCCTATGGAATTTTAGGAACGCTTCCGTGTGTTGCAATTTCAAGCTCCAAAAAGTGAGATGAAATTTCCATATCTTTGGGATAGATTCGTATACTATCTTCACAAATATTTCAATCCCAATAGCAAGTTTGAGCCCAAGCCCTACTTAGCGTACTTCACTAATGGAGTTGCAAAATCACAAATGGACATGGTCACTATCACAGTGATTGTCCATCATCCCCTCATCAAACATCTCCACCACCGCAGAGTGATGTGGGAGAATAGGCATACATACTCATTCAACCATCACATTCTCCCTACATTTCTTCTTCCGATTTTTGCGCAAGATTGGTTGTGAATCCATTGGGTTATCACATGCATTTTGTACCTCAACCTCTATATTCATCCTCAGATGATCCTCTGGATTTCACTTTTTTGTGTTCTTCCATTCCGGACTCTACACTTGTTGTGAATGAGGATCAAGCTATCGATGGAGTTAGTGTTTCACAACCAACCTGCACTGTCATTCACGAAGAGCATGACTCGAAGCTTGAGCATCCCTCGACGAAGGATGACTCCCTTCCATTTGAGCCTCCTCTATTATTTCCTAACATCTTTGTTGATTCTCCCATCCATGGTTTCACATGTGTATCTCCGTCTACGGATGCACCCATTGTTGATCATTCACAAAACACACTAGATGCCATTCCATCATCTGACAACGGAGAGGACAAATTATTCATTGAAAATCCATTTGATTTTTCCTCAAATTTTTCTGGAAATATAGAGGGTGAATTTGTCCACTTCTCATCTACCCCTCAGTTTGATTCATCAAATCATGAGGATTCCAATGAAATCATCGATTTTTTTTATCATAGTTGTCATGATCCATTTACTCCCGTATTCGATCACGATGATGATTTTATCATAGTTGATTTTTCGAAGCCACCTATTTATGATGATCTATCTGTTGATGAAGTCGAAACCCCACAGACTATCGAGGCACTTTATCCTGAGCTAATGGTTATGTCAGGCCCTCGTTGTCCTGAGGTTGGTTACGCTTCTGATCAGGAAATTGTTAAAACACCCAAGGCTCCCCATCACTCATATGTATGCATTGAAAATCAATCTCACGCAGAGATTGTGCTTCCTCCATTCAAACTACACGATCCCATCACTCATGCATTGGAGGATTCTTACATAGAAAGCACATGTGCATGACGGAAGTTGTCTTTGTTTCTTTCATTTGCTTACATGTCATAGTAAAGATTATGTGTATGCTTAACAATTGCATGCAATGTCACAAGGCACCATGATAAGTCCATGGATTGCATGTCATGCACTTACACTCACATATGTTTTGTGGACACATTTAAGCTTAGAGTGTGTTTATCTTCATTGTTATATCTTTCATGTTTGTTGGTTCACACAACTATGTTGTTCGCGAATCATGTCTTCACCAACATGGGTCAACCAATGCACTTGTGGCGGAATTGGAAGTATCACTTTACGTGAGGAGACCCATACACCATTAGCTTAGGAGTAAGAGTAGTGTTTGCTTTTTGTTTGTTCGCTTTCATATGATTTTTCTTCTTACCTTTCATGTTTTTTTGCTTTCATGCATGTTTTCTTACTCACTTTTATTTCACATTTACTTCTGTTTTCACTTTGTTTTGTTGTTTGTTTGCTTGTTTATGTTCGTAGGTTAGTTTCACATGAGATGTTGCACAGCTCTTGAAACAAGCTAGGTAAAGTACAAGAGGAATTGTGAAGTTATTAATACTTGGTTATTTGTCATCTTGCCTCTATATGAAGAACTTGCTATCTTTAGTCCATGATACATTGATGTAAAATACGTATTGTTCGAATTGAACCTTGGTTAAAACACAACACTTGAGCGTTAACTAGTGTCACCCACTCTAGTCAGTGGTTTTGGGTTAATCCTTGTTAGCACATTCAAGTAGAGTAAGGTGAGGGGGGAAACCTTAACAAGCACGTTAGAGGTATATATAAACTACTTCTTTGAAGGAACAACCTCTTCTTCTCTCAATAAGTTGGGATCCCTCTTCTGCCTCTAAAATGAATAACTGCTATGGACAGTTTTGAAAATGAAAAATGAAAAATGAAAAAGTGAAAAAGTCTGAAAAATAAATAAGGCGAAAGAAGAGAAAGGATTCATGTGCAAAGAGATGATGCAAGTAACTCCACCAAGGTACTAACCAAGCTCGCTGGCAGTGGAGTGATGCTTGTGTTCCTGCATGACTTTGCCAGGGTACTATCTAGGCCTACTAGTAGTTGAGCAACACCAGAGATGAAACTAAAACTTTGATGACTATACTGATTTTGCACCAATATACCCCTCATCCCTAATCAAAACAGCCGTGTCTACTTGGGTTGGAATGTGTGTTAATTGACCAAGAGCTTTCCAGATGCTACATCCTACAATCAAGAAAGTGTGAAACCAAGATGAACAAAGAACTGAACAATACTTTCAAAGTTGTTAAACTTGATTTTCAAGAAAAAGGTCCACTCAGAGAGCTGGAGTTCTACCAGTGTGTCGCCAAGTTTTGTAGCGGCTACAACCACCCTTCAAAATTTTTGCTTAGCTTCATTTTGGAGCCTCCCTACCAACCATCCTCAGTAGCATGTCTTGCACTATCAAGTACATGAGCTCCGGTGGTTTTCTTTAAACGCTTTCTGTTGTTTTCATGCATGTTAGATTTTACAAGCACCATGCCAATTTCCGTTAGCATCTCACTATTGTCGCATGCATGACACTGCTTTGCACAAACGGTCGTCAATTCAGTGACTCGTTTCACACACATGCATGTTTTTCCATTTTCTGGATCATGCATTCACTGTTTGCATGCATGATCATTCACCTCTACTTACACTCATTATCACAATGCATTCACACCTTCATTTTCTTTTAGTTGCCCATCCACTAGTTTTTACAACCTTGGCCCGGACTCTACCTCACCAAGACAACATTGTGTAATTCTAAGAGGGAAGGCTTTGCATTCCTCCTATAAAATGCACAATTCAAGCCATTGACTACCTCCAGTATTTCCTTGCACAATTCTTAGAGGCAGTGACTGCTGGCCCAGAAAATTGCGATGCAGTCCATCGGCGTGCATCACTTTCCATCTAAAATCATGCATTGCGCAATCTCAGCACCCAACATGCCAGTCTAGATTAAGCATTGTGAAATTCAACCAGCTAACCATCTTCCCGATAGCTTGGACTACCTTTTGTGAGTTTCTAACAGTCACTCTATTGGCCCCCCATTGAAAATTGCACAATCCTTGCCAGTTAGTCCCTAGGTATGTAGCATGTCATCCCTCAAGTTTGCTTTGGTTTTAACTGGAAAATTTCTTGCAATGCATGTCGCCATGTCTCCAAATATAGCAGGTGTTCATTCAGCTCTCAAAAATTCAAGATCAATGGCCTCCAAGAGAGAAGAAGCAAAGGACACCGATGAAAGTGCTACTGGAGCAATAGTTGAGTGAGTGTCTATGAGTTTGATGATATATGAAGACACCAAGCCGATTGTAGACAAAGACATCAAGATGAAACGAAAAGAGGAAAGAGGTCAATGATGCATTCTCAGACACATTTGGGGAAGATCTTAAAGACCACCAAGTCTATGTGAACATTCACCAATCTAAATTGTACCGATTTCATGCAGGTATCCCACATTCCTATGCATAGACATGGTACATTGGATCATCTCGCATACTAATCCTGAGACGATGACATTGAGCAGTGTCAGTGAGACAGAGATTTCTACCTTTAGGGCACAGAACTGTCAATAGATGTACCATTTGTCGAAGCCAGTGATCACCATGGATACACCCTTCAACATACCCAGCAACAGTTCCAACTTTAGGGATATCTTGAAGAATTGGGTAAAGGAGCCAGCCAAATTTAGGATGACACCCAACCAGATTTACAAGACAAAGATACTACGAAATGTGTATCAATACTTGGTCATATTTGCATGTCACTTGTATGGCCAAGAGAGCACGAAGATCTTTCCACAGAGTTGGGTGATCGTGTTGGACCAACTGGTCGGAGAAGGAAAAGCATGCAACTGGTCTGACATGTTGCCTCACAGGTTGAAGGAACAAGTCACAAGAGTTTGGTAGCCACCCAAAGGTCAGCAAGCAAAAATCTACATGTCCTCCTACATATTGGTTGTAATTTGTGCCCATCAGGAGTTCTCGGGCATGAAGTGGGCATGGACATCGTAAAAAACCTCTGTCAATACTTTTGTAAAATGTTTTCTGAATGTAGCTTCAAAGGCGTTATCACATAGCTGTCAGATCATTTCGTCACCCCGGTGTACAAGATGATATTTGAGTAGGATCCAACTTGCATGTTGAAGGCAGCAATGGAGGTACTGATTGATATAGCAGATTGGTATGCCTCACCTTCTGGCACCTTCATATGGATGTACAATGTAGAGAAGCCTCCGTATATTTTACCGAAGTTTTCCATGCACAAGATTGTCATGTAAGAAGTATCATACCACATCTTAGCAGGAATGTTAGCTAGGTTGTAGTACCAGAATAAGAAGGCACCTTGGCCCACTCCCTTGTTGTGGATTAGGTTATACAAGATAGAGAACCTCAACCATTTGGATGTTGAAATAGATGATATCAAGAAATATCATTTCGACATCTAAAGCTTCAATCCGTATGACCTGCATTGTATTGTGAAAGATCACTACGCGAGAGTGTAGTTTCAGTGGATCCACGAGGCATGTCATTGAGTGGAGGAAGACCCATGGATATATTGTTACAGCTTCTCCATGCCCAATGAACGGTCAGCATCACTGTGGAATGGTTAGCGAGGCAGCATGAAGAAGCATCGAGGAGAGCACTAGTAGTAGCAACACTAGAGGTAAACATACTAGCACGTGACAAAAGTAAGAGGAATATTGTCAACAGCACGGAGGAAGAAAAAAGCTGCAAGTTCAGATCATACCCACTTGTACAGAACACAACTTTAGTAATAGAGGCAAAGAGGCAACAACATGACAAGAAGAATGCGCAAAGGTAGAGAGAAAAACAGAGGATGGAGGAAACAATGAAGGAGTTGCATGAGTTGAAGGAGAAACTCTGAAAGGAACAGGAGCTGTGCAGAGAGGAGAAGAAATCACATCAAGAACAAGTATAGCAGGGGTTGAAACATGTGCAGACAGATGAAACTATGCCTGTACAGGTAGTAGACTCATCTGAACAGCTGGCACCAAGTAGACAGGGTGAGGAGTCACAGGAGTAGGACTTCACTCAAGAGATTGAACAAGCACTTGAGTAGATGGATACATATATGGAGCAACAAGAGCTAGAGAAAGACATTGAACTCATGCCTTACCACCAAGATGTCAACCTACCAGCTTCATCGGATCCAGAAGTGGAGCAAGTCCCAAGTGCCCAAGGAGACACTGAGATCCTTGGAGACAATTCGGAAGAAGAGATGCACAACATATCATTCGACGAGTCACAACATAGAGTTGTGCAATCATGTAGAGTGTCTACTCTGGATGATCACACTTATCCTATGTAGTTTGTGGAATGAGTGATCCTGTCCAATGTGTGCAAGCATCTAGCAGCATTGGTCGATGCTACTAGAGCATATGTCGAAGCCACTTGCTCAAGTTTTTGCTTATGGATAGTTGCGAATGAGTGAATGGCTAAGGATTTACAAATGGCCAAGCAAGGATGAGAACTGGTTACATCATCCACTAGAGCAGAGTTGAAGAAGGCAATAGTACATGAAGTATTTTCCCTTGAGACAGTCATGTGGTCGTTGTATTCCAAGTTTGGTAGCATGCATAAGGAGTGCATGTATCTTGTAAAACTTGCATATAGCTGTTGGATACATGCAAACATGGACAATGGGATACAAGGGAGCCC
The DNA here is from genome assembly GCA_000404065.3 of Pinus taeda. Classification (NCBI taxonomy): domain Eukaryota; kingdom Viridiplantae; phylum Streptophyta; class Pinopsida; order Pinales; family Pinaceae; genus Pinus; species Pinus taeda. The sequence continues at coordinate 76,034 of APFE031563189.1, forward strand.
TATTACACTTGCCCAAGATGATGAAGCCCATAATGATCGAGTTGAAGGCACACATCTGGAGCTAGATCCAGAACTATGAAGAACTCTCGTAGCTCATCACTAGTTTGCAGGCTTCCCATGCATGGGTATTCAAGAGTATGGATATTATTGTGCATGCACATGTGATCTCGTCTATCGAGACACTGACCGAGGCAAAGACGAAGGCACAAGTCTTACTGGAGCTTGACTCGTACTTTGATGAGTTGATGAACATAGCCACCAACGCAGACTTGGTGACCAGTGTAGAGACCATGCATTAGTATGTCGCTAGTCCAGCTGGACTCAAGACAATGATGCACATGTTATCATATGAGTTGGAAAGAGGAGCAAGAACAATGTACCCAGATGCTACAAAGGCAAGAGTTCGTTTCTAGAAATATGTCACCATAGAGTACACGAACACCATTGCAGACTGTCGAGTTTGGCATCAGTTCACTACTATCGACCACCATGAGGATATCAAAGATCTGGCCTTCCCACAGTTGTCCGAGACATACTAATGTCTTGCATGGCTTTCTCAAGCCTATTTTGTCTCACATGGGTCCATGTGCAGATTGTATGTAATGTATTGTCAAGTGGAAGTTCAACTGTCGATAGTTGGATGTAACAATCATAGAGTAGAGGAAGAGTCATGAGGGTAGATGAACAGTCACAAAGGGGAATGTCAAGGTCCACCCCACCCTTTGCTATATATAGTCCATCATAACTCATTGTAAATGCTTTTGGTTAGCCAAGCTTCCAATAGGAGTATCTTAGAGAAATCTTGGAGAGTATTGTAACGAGCCTTGGCTTCTCCACTGTGCAGAGCTAGTATATCTCTTTGGAGGAGTAGGTGGCAACGACTGTAACATTCCACTTTTGGAACTAGTGGTTGGTCATGGTTGTATTGTATTACTGGAACTTTCACTTCTAAATATAATAGAGGCAACACGTTTCATGCATATGTTATATTGTATTTCATCTATCTCGTTTACTCTAAATGATATATGTATTGGTTTACTTACGCATGTTTGTATAGACTCTTTTTGTATATGTATGTATGAATCTTACTAAAATGTGTTGTTGGTTTAACCATCACTTTGGATTGCTAGCTTACTTGCCTTCTAGTGTGTGATGCATTTTGCTCGTGTGTTCCCTTATTAACCCTGTGTTTTCATAGGTTTCCAAGGGGCACACTCACCTCACCCTCGACGTGTTAGAACCACTCATGCACCTTCCTTGACTTGTTGCATATGTCACACCCTTGCTACCAATAGGGACATCTTATCTACCTCTGTGTGCAACCACGGTCAAGGTGATACTGAACGACCCACTGTTTTGATTCCTACACAAAACAGTCTGAGGTTCTAGTTGGGACTTCTTACTGGGGAGATCGCCTGATGTGTTGACGGGTCCAACACCATCAATAGAACCTTGAATTGGATGACTTGTAACACAAATTCTTTCCCTAATGCATGGAGAAATACCTCTTTTGATTTCATATGATATAATCCACACCATAGATTGCATTTTATTTTATAATATCACACTTCTTAGAAAAGCTCATCAGTAAAATATATCTCAATAATTTTGAATGCATCACCTCTACCCTTCTTTATAATGATTTTTTTTTTCCTTTCCAGCAAAATGCATGTTTTCACATTCTCATTATGTTGGCCTTGGTGCATGTGGAAAGGATAGGGATTAGTGTTGTCTCCACTAAATATTGAAGGTGCATCATGTGATAATGATGGTTGAAACCCCATATATTGGCATCATCATAAGGATCAAGGACAATGTGGAGGTATCATTGAGTCATTGGCTAGCCCTAAACCCTATTATTTTAGTGTATATATGCCACTCGTATAATCCATTTGGTCAAGCAATTCAATGTTCTAAGCTAGGAATAAGGTCTAAAATGACCACGAGACAAAAATAAAGGAGAAAAAGGTCAAGTGAGGAAGAAAAGGAGGTCAAACTAAAGGAGAATAAGGCCAAGTTGAGCTGAGTTGAGGTAATTTCTATTGTTATTATTTATGGTGTTACAATGTGACAAGAAAAAATTTATGCTAGTTTTGGAAGGGGTCAAGCCCTAATTTATCTATGCAAGAAGTCAAATTTTTGTGTTATTCTCTTATTTTTCTAAATGGAGACCAAGCCCTTACTTATCCTAGCCAGAGGTCAAATTTTTTTTTTTCATTCTTGTTGGCTTTAGAGGATCCCAAACTATAGTTTGTAGGTAAATAATATATCCTACACAAAAGTGATAATAGTGTTGTGAAGATTGAGTCTATATAACATTGGGTACAAGTTGTTAATGTTACCAAATCACAAAACATAAGAAAAGTTAGACCAAGGACTTTAAAATTAACTTGTTTGAGGGGGAAACCTCCTTTACATCACATAATGAAAAATTCTTAGAAGATACCAATGATGAGGCCTCCTTGGTATATATAGGAGTCTAAGGGGTCACAATATAATCAGAGCTTACATAACAATAATAATGTAAGGGCACAAAAATTACAATATTGGGCTTCTATGGGGCACAACAACAATAATATGGGAGCTACCTGGACACAACAATAATAATAAGGGGGCTACAATAATATTATAGGGACCTAACAATTAAGTATAAAAATCTACGTTTTTCAAGTCTAAACATTAACGCTTGAATAGTGAACAACAGAGTACTAGATTGAATTGAATTGCAGAAGAGGAGCATTGTCATTTATATATTAGGTTGAAGCCTGAGTAGCTATAAGTTGGTACTTACATACGATTGGTGTCCTCATAAGAAATTTCCTCTAACATTGTAATAAATTGAAGATTGTTAGAAAAGCATTCAAGTGTTTTTCTCCAACATTGGGTCTTCACTTTAATTTATGTGTTCATGCATTGTGCTAATAGTTGATTATAAGATGTGATTTTTGTTTCAAGTAAAAATAATTTACATATATGTGATATTGATTCACCCACTCTCTTTAGTATCACTAGGTATTTCCAACACTAATAAGTAGTAGCCCATATTAAAATATGACAAATGTACTAATTCTAACAAAATGCTCTATAAATAATAATTAATAGCTTATTTAGAATCTTTTTTAAAACCTTTTTAGAAACTCTCTTAAAGGTTCTTTTATTGTTTTAATAAATAATATAATTGTCGCATCCATATAAATTAAATGACTACAAATTTACATAGGCATCAAAACACTTATCTTAAAATACATCTCACATTATCATGATTTTAAAAGTCATTGAAATTAACAAAATTATACATACATTTTAAATAATAGTAATTATTATTATTAATTGCACTGAGATACCCTCTCCAACTCAATATGGTAGAGATGTTGTAATGTAACGTAATGTAAACATTTTAACTGGTTAATGTAAAATAAAATAACCTTATAAAATAAAATAAAAATAAAATAAAAAAGAACCCATGGTATTACATTTGAACCAGCCTATATTCATCTCTGAACTTTGGATTTATCTTTCTTACAACCACCGAGAGGGATCAAATCTCTTGAGATACAAACCTCTTTTAGATAGAAAAGATATGGATATAGGTCGATTATAAAAAGAATCAATATATGAGTTAAACCTATATAAATTTAAAAATATGTAATAAAATTATTAACCATAAAGATTCACCATCTAGCACCATCCAAGATGGTGAATTTTTATGGTTAAGGATAAATTTCAAAAGAGAACTAGATAGAAACAAAGCATAGCTATGTACATAGGTGATCCATATGGAGAATGAAGAAGCACATAAGTGACCCATAAGGAGAACGAAGAAACATTTTACAATTATATTTATGTAGGATATTTCCATTCAACAAAATGGTAGTTAGGTAGGATAGTTCAAACATAATTAAATTGGAAGGGGATACATTAACAAATATAACATTACTTGATAATAGTAAAATATGAATATTTAATATTAGAATAGAATTTGAAAAATAATAGCGTCGAGAGGCAATCTCTGGCGTAGTATGGAAGAGATGTTGTAAAGTTATATTATGTTATGTGATGTTATGTTATGTTATGTAAATATTTTGACTTGGTCAAAATAGAATAAAATAAAAATAGCCCTATGTTAGAATAAAAATTCTACATTATTATTTTTTTAATTAATTTTTTTTGGGTAGTTAAGGTAAAATTGACTTGGTGAGGTTATGCTCTAGGTTTATGAGAACCCATGGTATTGCCCATGGTATTCATGTGTAATATATCCTATTTAAAGGGGGGAATTAAACTAGATGTAACACCCCACCCCATATTTAACCTCTTTTACAAGCTTTCTAGGGTAAACATGAGATGAGAGTTACTATGCATGACCCAACATCCAATTTCCAATTATGGAAGTAGGGCATGCTACCTTCAATCTTTATTGCAACCTCCATGTTATAGAAATTTTTGGGCACTTCAACCCCAATCACAAATTTCCATAAACTGAGGGCTCCTAAGTCCATAAAAGTGTTTCTTCACTGCCTAAAGGAACAAGGTCAACTGATTACATCATCTCCCAGAAGTTCTCCACTAAAAACTACTCATAAATGGTCAAAACTAGACCATAATGAAAGCTCAATGCAGAGGGTGCGATGCATATCACCTTCCCAATCTGCAGGGTGCGATGCATACTATTTTTCTCCTCTGTAGGGTCCGATGGTTGGGAATGGACAAATGGCAGGGACAAAAATGCAAGGTGGAAGATCATGGAATCTTCCAGAAGCTTCCCCTCTGACACTTGCCACTCCATTTTCGACCAGGGATGAGTAAGAGATCATCATTCTCCAAGTGGAAGTAGGAACTATCAGAGAGAGGACACTAATCAAAAATCCCAAAGAGAATGACTCACCTCTCTGTAATCATCTATATATGGATCCCTCATCACAGAGATCCAGGGGCTGGAATTTTGTATCTTATAGAGAAGTGTTGTTGGTATTCTGGTGTACATTCACAAGTGTTGGGTGATTTTGCTTTGCTTGAGGTGAAGAAGGGATTCTTAGCTAGAGGATGATGTTGGGTCAGAGCACATGGTTATAATATTCTTGCTACTTTTCATCTGAATAAAGCTATTCTTGTTTCCTTCAATATTCTTGTGTACTTGTTTATATATGCTTGTATATGGTTAATGCACATCTGATCCTGCATTATTTATGAACTTAGATCCTTGTTTCTTGCATAATAGTATGTTGTTGTGATTCTACAGGTCCTTTTGAAGCTAAGCAGACAAAGAGCAAGTGGCAAAAATCTATCAAGAAGGAGAGGAAATTGAGAAAAAGACTCAGGTTGGCCCTCTTGGTTCTCCTCTCATCTATTTTCATAAAAGGAATCAATAGTAGAATTTGATTGTTTGTTTCTAAGATAGCCACCCATCTTAGTGGGAATAGCAACATCTACGTGGACACTATTCCTGTATAACAAAATGGCGACTCCACTAGGGAGCGACTAGATTACTTGTTAGCCTATCTATCCTTGTTTCTTTTATAAACATACAGACAGAGCCTGAAGTCAAGCTAGCTAGCCTTCGAATTGCATTTGTCATACAAATGAAAAGTAGATCAATGTTGCTTCAGTCAATATTCTGGTTTTGTTTATGAATTAAACAATAGATTTGCAAGCAATCTAATTTCCCTGAGTGGTGGCTCTAGTAACCTCTTAGATCACCCCTGTGTTTTACATACATTGATCTGTACTTATTCAGCTTAAACACTTGAACTAAACTGCAAACCGTGAGTGAAATCTTGTTCAAAGTCTCACATTGTAACCATCGCACCCTAGCTTCAAGGTAGCCTGTATGCATCGTACTTCCCAAATGGAGTAGGTGCGCTGCATATTGAGTTCACTGTGTAACAGGTGCGATGGTCATGGAGGATTGAATGTGCCCTCTAACTGTGGATTTTCTCACTGTTTTCAGTCTTTTTCAAGGGTTTTTGATGTCTATAGTCAATGTACTTTTTTGAATACCCCCTTCTCTTGCATTATTCCGCCTCCTTAGTGCAAAGAACTATAAATGTTTTTTTATGTATTGTGCATCGTTTTAGTTCTCTTTTGCAAAAAGTAACATAGTCCAACTATCGTCTCTAGATCTGAAAGTGTCGTAGTTATCATTTTCAGTTTTAGAAAGCAATTCCATTGTTTCAGATAGTTGATTATACAGTTACTATTGCATAGGATTTGATTTACTAGTTTTAAAGTGTCGAAAAGAAATTTCCATTTCAAAATCGCAAAGTGTCTCTCTTGCTTTCACTTCGTTTTGAAAAAGAATTTTGTTGAGTACAGTCGCTTTAAAAGTAATTCAGTTTTGCACATAGCTTTCTTAGCATCATTTACACATTAAGAGAGCTGAAAACCATTACATGCATGTGCATTTGCATTTTGAATGCTTGGATTAATTTAGGACTGTGCATATTAGTGTGTGCTCTGTGCTCTATGAAGAAAAGATGCTTGACTTTCTTCCCTTTAGTAGCTAGGATTTTCATTTCTGAAAGAAGATAAAACATATGTTTATCATCTTAGACTGCATTTAAGAATTATACATACATCACGTGGTGAACCTGAAAGGCAAAATATTAAGCAAGATCAACTTAAAATAAATCTCAATGAATCTAACAACGCTTTGGAACTTAACGTACAAGATCTAGAGGTCTAGGCTAGAGACGTATTCCGGCCTCGTAAAGCCTGGTAATTGTTGCTTTCAGTGCTGGTTGGGTGATTCCTCCACTCTGAGACAGCAATTGCTAGTACGGACTTGTGCTCCCACGTACCGTCGCGTATATATTGGGAGACCACAATAGGCTGCATCCTTTATCCTTAGGAAGCCGTGTCTACCGCCCTATCGATCGTAATTCACCGAACACAGCATTCAAGAAGACTGACTGCCGTACCGTAAAAAGTATTCTACAATTTTACGATTGATTTGGTAATCCTCTCTGCCTAGATCTCCAGAGAAGTCCATTTTGCTCCTTTTTAGACTCCTTAAAGGAAAAGGTCCTCTGAGTGCTTGTCACTTCAATCTCAATAAAAATTGAAGGCGACTAGGGTCATCTTTTATTTTTTTTTGACTCTTTAAAATTGAAAAAACAAGTTGTGTCCAAGTGTCTAAAAATTTATTTTAATTGGAATAACGTCACAAATTCCCCCGTTGATCTTCAGGTTGAGAAAATGGAGTCTACCATCCAAGGATTTCCCCGTGAAGGAAATCCTAGTCCCTTCCTATCTTGGGGATATGTTGGTCCACCCCATATGGCCACTTTGTCACTTCCAGGATTGACAATTGGCTTGCCGGTCTGGCTCTTCTCTACCTCTGTCGTTCAGAGTCCCACAATTCTTGAACAGTCTAACCAGCAACTAGACGACACTAGAGTTGCCTCCCAACCTTCTACTTCATATGATTCTCCTTCTCCTCCTTCCTCTTCGCTTGATAAAGTCGATAAAGCTAAAAGTCAAGTAACTGAGAAGAAGAAGTAGCAGAAAGAGAAAAAGGAAAAGAAGAAAAAGGAACCAAAATTGAAAGGGAACAACCAAGTATCTTCTAGCAAAAATCCACACACCGCACAGTCAAAACCTAAATCTCCTTGTGTCATTTGCAACGGAGACCATTATCACCGAGATTGTCCCTGCATCCCTCGGATCTTAAGGGACTGGTCTCCTCGTTTGCACAATATGGTAGCATTCAACCTCTGGCGATCATGTTGAATGCTCACCGTCAACCAGTGAAAATGAAGCACATGGATAAAGAAGGAATCTAAACTTCCTTGTAAGTTGTGTGAAGGCGATCACGCCGTCCACCGTTGTCCCTTCCTTGAAGAGGCTAAAAGATTTTTAGATAGCCATCCGGTTTCAACGTTACGACTTCCTCCTGGATATCAAAAACTCTTGCCAAGCCCTCTACCGGTTGAAAACCCAGTTGGCCCATCCTTGTGGTCAGCCAAAGCACCTATCGTTGAAAATGAACCCTCGGAATCCATACCAGATGAAAGTCAAAGGGTCGATATGGCAGTTGACCTGGTATTGCCTTCAGAGTGTTCATCTTCAAACGATACCGTCACTGAAGAGAAAGAGAACGACACTGTTCAAATTCTTTTCATCAACACCGACTCCGATGAGCTTGGGGGTAGTCCTCCCATTCCTTTACCGTAGTAAGGAAGTTCATCAGAGTCCTACCTGGCCATCTATTCGGTCCCACCACCAAGCAACCTAGTTGTTTCCTTCGACTGGAATCTATTAGGCAGACCCTGTTTACCAGCCAATGTAACATTCAGAATCATTGTACAAGCTTACAGAATTGTCATGGTTGGTACCATCATTGATGAAGGGGCTTTTGTGAGTATCCTTTCCTCAACTGCTTGGAAAGCGCTTGGTTCGCCATCGCTTTTGCCTGAATTGAGAAATCTAACAAGCTTCGACAAGGGAACCAGTCGACCTTTAGGGATCCTTCCAAATGTACCCATTACTTTGAGAAGGAAAATTATTCACATGAACGTTATGGTAGTTCAAGGACCTTTAGATTACAATATGCTCCTTGGATGCGACTATATTTATTGCATGGGAGCCATCATCTCCTCACTCTTTAGAGTAATGTGTTTTCTGCACGAAGGCAGAATGGTCAAGCTCATAGACCAAATGTCATTCCCCGGTTCACACATCACAAATAGTCAAATTCCATCCCTAAATGGTCTTTTCACGCAAGAAATGTCTCATCGGTCTCCAGTCTGTCCACCTGATGAGTGCGAGTGATTCAAGAAGATGTGGCTGAAACCCAGGGGGCATGCACCCTGGTCTACTTCAGCAGAAAAACTATGGGTATAGGGTAGGTTTCGGCGAAGGATATATGACTAATCTGATACCCGTCCATATAAGAAAAGGGAATTAGACCGGATAAGATAACTCTGTTAGAAGGTAGGCCTTTTCCGATAGAACAAATGTTTTGTCTGCAAATTGAAGGGTAACCTGGAAACTCTACTTCGCTATACTTGGGGGCATGCAAACCTTTTGTAAGCAAGTAAGAAACGACCAGCTAATGTTAGCTCCATGATTCCGCTAACTTCAACCGTCTAGGCCGGGTGAGTGGCCGGAACCATTCACCTTTGCAGGGGCAATCTGCGCACCAGCAAAGTAAAGGAAAAATCGTCCTACCTAGCCTTGATGGTGATATTAGTAGTTAAATGGAGAGGAATAGTTGGTCGTTCCTAGCACGCATGCAAGAGGCTTCGGGGAAAAGCTTCAAAAGGTGCAAGCTCCATAAAAAATGGTATCTTGAATGAGACGTTTCTTATCATACGACTGGCGAGCAATGTTGTCGCAAAGTTCAAGCTTGTTAAAAAATAAACTCTCCATGAGCAGTTTTAGCGCATAGTTCAAGCTCGTTAAAAAATAAACATAAGTCATGAGCAAGTGTTTCTCCCTGCATTTAAGCTCATTAAAAAATGAACAGGTAAATAACCATTGTGAATGCCTTATCGCCAACTTTTGAGCCTTGGTCGTGTTCTCGTCATCACCTCCATTATGTTTTTAGCCGATCATTCACCCCCACATGATTGTTTACCCCTTCAAGGAACATATGCGAAGAGTGATTCTGCTAGCCATCCTTGTAACATTGTCATGATTGGAAAATTCCAAATCTTATCTGGAATCAGCTGCTACCTGAAACCATCACTCGTTCCTCGAAATTGAGTCTTCTTTAAGCTCTTTCTACCTGACTCGTAAAATATGAAAAGATTGTCGAGTGATTGGCCTCTCTATCTCGTTAAAAGGCATCGGAAGTGCTATCCCTCCTCTAGATTTTAATCTTTTTGGACCTGAGGGATTATTACACAAAAATATCGAGCGCTTGTCTTGCTCGGCTCGTTAAAACTATCGAAAATTCATCCCTTTTGTATTATTTTATGCTTTTTTCGGACTTAAGGGATTATACAACGAAAAATAATCTTCGGAGTCTTCTTTCTGTTTCTTTTAGACTCTCTAAAATTGAAAGAGACCAAGTTATCTTTTTCGTTAAACTCGTTAAAACTAAATAGCGACAAACTCATCCAACAGGACGAGAATGAGTTTGACTGTCGCTAGGCTCGCTAAAATATAGCGAAAAGTTCGCCCGAAGGGCGGATTATAGAACAAGCATATTTTATCCTCCTCAAGCTTGACAAAAATAAAGAGGTACTGGTGAGCAATGACTGGGGAAAATTGGGAAGAAAACAAGAAGAAACTTTATTGGTAGCAAGTCACTCTTGAACATGACACTTTCCTTCCGCGTCCATGCCGGGTTGGGTTGTTCTATTCACTGGTCTTCACCATTGGTCCATCACGCCTTCCATATTTGGGGTTAACGCTACCAATCCATCATTAGTGTCGCCGATATGTTCAAGAGAAGTCATTCAAACAATTCACGTGTGTCTCACCCATTGCAATACATTCATGCTTCATTCCTTCATGACCGCCACCCCAAACCCTGTATCGTCAGTTTGTTTTCACCTCCAAAATCATTTGCTTTGTTCCGTGTTGTTGATGTGGGATTCATTAAGGCCCTCCTGCGACGGGTTGCTTCTTGTTGACATCAACTCATTATCCAAGAAGTTGACTTAGGAACAACCCTTTCAGTACTTTGAAGCTTGCATGCCTCAATGGCAAGTTTCTCACTTTTGGCGACAGGTTTACATCAATGGACTTCGACGGAGAGATTTTACGTGGTGTTCGACGCCAAATCCCTTTTCACACCACGTGAATTGTACTGTAGTACCTTGAGGATCATTGTCATTATTGGTGATTCCTCTCGCGCCTGTTAACAACTTACATCATTGGCTGGTAATCAGGCAATGTCTTTCCGTGTTCGACTCCAATACATTTTTCACATGGATCGACTTGTACTCCGAGTGAAGATTGGCCGAGTTTTGAAGACCCCAGATCTAGTTTTATCCATCTAGGCTGCGATATATTCATGAATATAAAAACATCCAGTGTACATCATTGCCGAACAGATGATCATCCAAATCAAAGGACGATGTGTTCATATCATCAGTCTGTCACGCAGACGATCGTCTATCCTATGTACATGAAAAATGAGTTTATAAAGCTGAGCATGGGAATGCCCGCCTCAGCTAGATCATGAAAAATGTTGTCAAAATAATGTATTGTATTGTAT
>APFE031563189.1:87220-144493 GCA_000404065.3 Pinus taeda
CGATGGTCAGGAATGGACAAATGGCAGGGACAAAAATGCGAGGTGGAAGATCATGGAATCTTCCAGAAGCTTCCCCTCTGACACTTGCCACTCCATTTTCGACCAGTGATGAGTAAGAGATCATCATTCTCCAAGTGGAAGCAGGAACTATAAGAGAGAGGACACTAATCAAGATCCCAAAATATGACTCACCTCTCTGTAATCATCTATATATGGATCCCTCATCACAGAGATCCAGGGGCTGAAATTTTGTATCTTATACAAAAGTGTTGTTGGTATTCTGGTGTACATTCACAAGTGTTGGGTGATTTTGCTTTGCTTGAGGTGAAGAAGGGCTTCTTAGCTAGAGGATGATGCTGGGTCAGAGCACATGGTTGTAATATTCTTGCTACTTTTCATCTGAATAAAGCTATTCTTGTTTCCTTCCATATTCTTGTATACTTGTTTATATATGCTTGTATATGGTTAATGCACATCTGATCCTGCATTATTTATGAACTTAGATCCTTGTTTCTTGCATTGTAGTATGTTATTGTGATTCTATAGGTCCTTTTGAAGTTGAGCAGACAAAGAGCAAGCGGAAAAACTCTATCAAGCAGGAGAGGAAATTGAGCACAAGAATCAGGTTGGCCCTCTTGGTTCTCCTCTCATCTATTTTCATAAAAGGAATCAATAGTAGACTTTGATTGTTTGTTTCTAAGATAGCCACCCATCTTAGTGGGAATAGCAGCATCCGTGTGGACACTATTCCTGTATAACACTCCAATAACACTTGATCACCTAGATTTCAGACAACATCCATTGATCATCTTTTCTTGGACTAGAACTACCTTTCTACTCACTTCACAGTCCAATCGCATGCATGTCAAGCCTTGCATGCAGTTAGAAGGCTCCAGATGCATGCACAAGGTTCCTTCCATATAGCTACAACCAAAAATCCCATGTTTTGTGCCTATGGTCACGGTTTCAATGCCACAATTTCAAGGCTAACCTACAGGCCACTGCCCAAAACTACACAGAACTTTCCATAATCACGTCTAAGACAATCATAAGTATGCATAGCCTATACTTAGGCTCCGTTCTTGCCCAAACATTCCAAACACATGATAAACATTTAGAAAAACATATGGTAAACATAGTAGTTACAGGTCATGAATGCATATCTGATCATTGTCTCATTAATTCCATTAGAGAATCATTAAGAAGGTTCATTGTCCTCGCAAGCTAGATATAACAACACTTGTCAGCTCATACATTCATATAACCATCCACTAACTTATTGAATCATTAACAAGATCCATAATAAGAGCACATCATTTAACCATGCCTATAACCAACAATTAACCAGAATGAAGCCACGACAAACTAGTAATAAAATCAGCATAATAAGCAATGCATGTGCTCATTGATCTCAATAAGAAATAACACATAATAACATATACATAAATCCAACCAAGTCAGGGGCTTCAACATACAACCTGACCATAGATTCACTAAACCAAATCTCTCTTTCAGCCCATCACCCCCATGCCATATTCAAAGCATGAATATGGGATCTCATGGGATACACCAAAGAAAAAACAACAAGGGAATCTAGAGGCTAAACCACATCAACCCTCAACCACAGTGATTTCACCTAAGCTGGTCTAGAAATCACCAAACCAACACAAGCTTGGATGCCTCATAATTTCTTCACTCTACTTAGACAAATTTTTCTATCTCCACCCACCTATCAAGGCTTCTCAAAGAAAACCATCTCCACCCCCAACCCTTGGGATTTTCCTAAGACCACCTCACCCAGATCCAAAATCTTCTGGCAATCCAAAGCTTAACCAAGAATTAATCCAAACACATAATGAATATCCAAGCAATGGCAAGGAAATGTTGTAATCGCTATTAATCCAGGTAAATCTCATGCCAGTGACAACAAAGCAATCATGTAAACCAAATCCATGCACCATGCATTCAAATCCCAGCAAAGAAAGCATGCATGAAAGCCGCTACCTACAAAATCTTCCTATTGTAGCTTCTCTTTGACTCTTCTCCTTTGGCTCCCTTACTTTTCTTTGTTTTTCCTTTGATTGCTTGCTAGTGTTCTTCCCTCTCTCTCTCTCTCTTCTTGGAGTATGATTCATTCCTTAGCAAAACTAATTTCTCCAAAGTTGAAATTGATCAAAAGTTGATCCAAAATTGTAAATTGTTTCTTAGATGCCTTTTTATCATTGATGTCTAGGGTCTCTCACTTTCCTTTTCCTCTATTTTTCATTTTCCTTTATTTTCTCTCTAAATTCCCTTGCATGCATATTATGGTCCCTTCATATTCCTTTTCTTCTATTTTCCTTTATTACTTGAATTAATGGCCATTTATTTCCTTTTTCCTTTTTCCAATTCCAATTTCCATAGTCATTAATTAACTACACATGATACCCACTTCAACATTTTCCCTCCATTAAGCTTGGAATACGTGTCCCATGACCTTATTCTTATTTTTTCCTTATAATATCATTCCATTTACATGGAAAATCAACTTGGGTTGTTACAAACCGTTCCCCCTTGGGGGAACAACATCCTCAGTGTCCTATGACACTTATGACCATCAAAATACTGAATACAAAACATATTGCTTATTGGAGCTTTATAACACAACTCATTGCAATATTTACAATGACAACTGCTGAAAACATGACAAACATACTCTTTATTGGAGCTCTATAACACAACTCAACGCAATATTTAAAATGAAAACATACATACTTATATATCCAAAAAACTCATCTGCTTCAACCAAAAAATAAACAAGGATATAATGCTCGCATTTGATCAACCATCTCCCATGTAGCTTCATCGGGCCCAAAGTGCTTCCACTGCACTTTAACTTGTTCTATTGCTCAGTTTTGAAGCATGATTTGTTTCCACTACAATATGCATTGTGGCTCTAGTTGGATCTCTCCCTCTGGTTCCACTTGTAATACAAATAAATCAATCACATGATCAAAATCCGATACATATCTCCTAAGAAATGAAACATGGAAAACATAATGGACTTTGATCAACGATGGAAAAGAAAGGTTGTAGGCCATTGGTGCAATCCTCTCAAGGATCTCAAAAGGCCCACAATATCATAGTGCCAACTTGGCACATGACCCAATCCTCAAGGATCTCCTCTTGGGCTTGATGTGCAAGTACACATGCTCCCCAACTTCAAACTCCTTGAATTATCTATGTTGATTTGCATAGCTCTTCTGTATGTCTTGTTCTTCCTTCAAATTCATTTTTATAACCTACATATCATGCTCCATCCCTACCAACATATATGGTCCAATCAACACCCTGTTCTCTGGATCACTCTAGTTTATAGGAGTATTACAACTCCACCCATAGAGATCCTCAAATGGACTCATCTTCAAGGATTCTTGATACCCATAACTAGAATCAAACTCCACCAGTGGAAGATACTCCTCCCACTTCCTCTACTAATGCATGACATACATCCCCATCATATCCTTAAAAATTATGTTAACCCTCTTTGTATGTCCATCTTTTCGTGGATGATAAGTTGTACTAAAAGCTAACTTTGTCCCCAAGCCTACAAAAAACTCCTTCCAAAACCTAGAAGTGAACTTGACATGTCTATCTGATATAATATTCTTGGGAAATCCATGCAACCTCACTCTCTCCATGCGTGAGCTACTTCACTAACTGAATTAGTAGACTTCAATGAAATGAAGTAAGCTATATTTCTTAGCATATCAACCAAGACCATGATGGAGTCATGTTGTCTCGATGTCCTCGGAAATCCTGTAATGAAGTCAATGGAAGTGACCTCCCATTTCCATTCTAGAATCAGAATAGGATATAAAAAAGAAACTGGATGTTTGCATTAATCTTTCACCTGCTGACAGTCCAAACACTTGGCAACAAACTCAATCACCTCTTTCTTCAAAATCAGTCAATAGTAGAACTTAAAAACTAATGAAGTATTTTGGTATCCTGGGCTCCTGAATATGGCTTGACATGAAATCTATCAAAATAAGCTTCTTCAACTCGTTGTTATCTAGCACATAAATCATGCGCCTGAATATTACCAAGCCATCATCTATGAGATGATACTCCTCATCCCTATCACCTTCACCTTGTTGTTTCAATCTCTACTTCAGCTCTTGGAACCTCTCATCATGTTTCCCTACATGTAAGATTCACTCTTGCAAATTTGTCTCATAAGAACTCATAGATGAAATATGATTTACTTGCACTCTCCTACCAAGAGCATCTATAACTCTGTTATCCTTTCTCTTGATATACATGATCTCAAAATCAAACTCACTAATTATATCCAACCATCTAGCTTGCCTTGTGGTCAAATTGGTTTGGTCAAACAAATACCTTAGTCCACTATGATCACTTATCAAGATGAACCCCCCACTGAGGAGATAATGGCTCCACATCTTCAATGCATAAATGATCACTTCCAACAAAAGATCGTAAGTCACATAATTCTACTCGTGCTCATTTAGCTTTCATGATTCATGGAAAACCACTTGTCCTTCCTGCATCAGGATTCCACCAAGTCCTTCCTTACATGCATTTGTACAAACCACAAACTCCTTGTAAGGATCTGTAATCTTCAAAACCATAACGTTGGTAAGTGTTGATTTTGGGTAGCATTGGATGTGCTCTAGCCTTGAAATTGGTGGAGAGGATAAAGCACATGAGATCTCCAAGACCCACAAATGGTTTGGGCAGAATCTAACAAGTTTGGAAGATATTAATATAATTAATATTT
This sequence comes from Pinus taeda, assembly GCA_000404065.3. Classification (NCBI taxonomy): domain Eukaryota; kingdom Viridiplantae; phylum Streptophyta; class Pinopsida; order Pinales; family Pinaceae; genus Pinus; species Pinus taeda. Next base: position 92,004 of record APFE031563189.1, read on the forward strand.
TTAATGGAGTTCCTAAGTCTAAACTTAGGAAAAATAAAATATTAATGTGAATTAATATAAAACTAGGTTAGAATGGTCCAAAATTCATGGATCAAGCCAAATATAATCTTAGCCATTGATTATAGATTTAATCTAGGCCATTGATGGACCAACGAGAAAAGTATAAGAGGAGGCTTGAAGGTCAGTTGGAGAACACACCGAGAGGGATCAAGAACTCGATTTTCTGGGGAAGGGTTTGCTGAGGAAATTGAGTGAAGTGATCTAAGTTGCAGATGAGGGGTAGTGAATACATAGCAGAGAGGTAGAGTTAGCGTTTCCAGGAATACTAGTGTCTTTTCAATCGACTAGCCCTCTAGGATTGACAACTATCCTAGAAAAAAGAATCAAAGCAATTTGGGATTTCTTCTATGTATGATAGATAAGAGAGAGGCAAAGGAACCAACCTAGATCTTCTGCTTAACTCCTTGCTTGACCTATCTCCCCCTTGACAGAGCTTGCAACTCCTCTCCTAATTATCCCACTTAGAGAATACCTGTAGAAACACAGTGACAAAACATCGTCAAAGCATCTTGATCTATTATATCATAAGCATTGTAGAATCAAAAATACAATGAACATACAATGGTATTCACAAATAATAACATTCACAATTGCACAGTTGTATGGAAGAAAACTCAAATAACTTTATTAAATATAAGGGAGAATTACAACCTAGCTGTCTCATCCAACATCATCCTCCCAGCATCAAAGCCCTCTTCACCTCATGAAAAGCAAGATCACACCAACAATACAATGCTCTTTCTCAACCACAAACTATCAGCACTTCCTTGCAAATTACAAAATTCCAGCCTTTAGATCTCTCAGATGAGGGATCCATTTATAGATGTGTGCAAGGGTGTGAGTCATCTCTAGGGTTTTGATTAATGTCATTCCACTTGTTGTTTTTGGTTCCACTTGGAGATTTCTTGGATCTCTTACTCATCTCTGGGCGATTTCAGAGAGGCAAGTGTCATAGGAGAAGTTTCTAGAAGATTCCATGAGCATCCACTTAGAAAACTATCTCAAACATTTGTCCATCTTCACTCATAACACCCTACAAGAGGCCTTATCATTATATATCACACCTGGCTAGTGTAGGAGTCAGTATGCATCGCACCTTGACAATGGAGCAGTTAGTATGGTCCTATTTTGGCCAGTTCTAGATGGTTTTTCAGGGGGAACTTTTGGGGGATGACATAATCAGTTGACCATGATCCTTTAGGGTATGAAACAACACTTTTAGGGGTTAAAGATCCCTTATTTTATTGACATATAAGATTGGGGTGCAGTGCCCAAATATGTCTATAACAGTTGCCCCTTAAAGCATGAAGTTGTAAATCTTTGATGTCGGGTGAACTACTTTATCATGAGAATCTGAGGTTTTCGAAACTGGAAGGTGATATGTATAAGATACAATACAATACATCATCATAATATAATTTTCATGAGCTAGTTGAAGCGGGCATTCCCATGCTCAATTTTATAAATTCATTTCATGTACATAGAAAAGATAGTCGTCTGCATATGTAGACCAATGATTCTTCAAATGTAGATTCATCATCCTTGGCTCGGATGACCATCTGTGTGGCTTCTACGTACATTTGATGTATTTATATCTCTGAATATACGCAGCCCAGATGGATGAAACTAGATCTAGGGTCTTCAATCTTGTTCAATCCTTGCTGGAAGTACAAGTCGATCCATGTGAAGAGATGTTCTGAAGTCGAATATGGAAAGACATCACCTGATTACCAGCCAATAATGTGATTTGTTAACATATGCGAGAGGAATCACTGATAATGATAATGACCCTCAAGGTACTATAGTACAATTCACATGGTGTGAATATATGATCCGATGTCAAACACCATGCAAAATCTTTCGGTCGAAGGCCAATGATGTCAACCTATCACCAGAAGTGAGAAACTTTCCATTGAGGCATGCAATCTTCAAATTACTGAAAGGGTTGTTTCTAAGTCAACTTCTTGGATAATGAGCTGATGTCGACAAGAAGTGACCCATCATAGGAGGGCCTTAATGTATCCCACATCTACAACACGAAATGAAGCAAATGATTTTCTAGAAGTGAAAACGATCTAATGACATAAGGTTCAAGAATGGTGGTCACGAAAAATGGAGGGTGAAGGTATTTTAGTGGATGAGGCATTAACTGGATGGTGGTTTCTCAACTGAATGAATTCTCTTGAACATATTGGCGAAATTGAGATGGATTGGTAGCATTAACTCGAATAGATGGATGGTGCGGAATACTAATGGTGAAATGACTGGTGAATGGAATAACCCAACCCGACTCAATTAAGGTGACAGAGTGAAAGTGTCATGTTCAAGAGCGACATGCTACCATAAAATTCTTCAAGTTATCTTCCCTTTTTCCCCAGTCATTGCTGGCCAAAAACTCTTTATTTTTGTCAATCTTGAGGAGGATAACATATGCTTGTTCTCTAATTTTCCCTTTGGGCAAACCTGTCGCTATATTTTAGCAAGTCTAGCAATAGTGAAACTCGTTCTTGCCTAGTTGGACAAGTTTGTCGCTATTGTTTTAACGAGTTTAATGACAAAGACAATCTGGTCCTTTTCATGTTTAGAGAGTTTGAAAAGGAACGAAAAGGAAACTCCAACAGTTCTTTTTCATAGCATAATCCCTTAAGTCTGAAAAAGGATAAAATAATATAGAAGAGATGACTTTTTGATCACTTTAGCGAGCTGAAAAGACAGGCGCTCAAACTTTTTCGTGAGATAATCCCTCAGGTCCAAAAAAGATTAAAATACATAGGAGGGATGGAACTTCCAATTACCTTAGTGAGATTGAAAGGCAAATAGCTCGACAGTCTTTTCATATTTAACGAGTCTGAAAAGAGTTTAAAGGAGACTCATTTTCAAGGAACGAGTGGCGTTTAGGGTACAACCAGTTCCGGGTAAGCTTGGAACTTCTCAAAACATGGTGATGTGAAGAGGTTAGCTAATAGGACCACTCATCGTAGTTGTTCCTCAAAAGGGTAAACAATCAAGTGGAAGCGTATGATCGGCCAAAAGGATGGAGGTGATGGTAGGAACACAACCAAGTCTCAAAAGGATAATAGTATGGCAATCACAAAGGTTATTTACTAAAGGTGGGTTCATTTTTTAACGAGCTTGAACCATGGGGAACTATGTTCAGTGGTAGGTTTATTTTTTAACAAGCTTGAACCATGTGACAACATATGCTTAGTTTTTAGTTTTTCTTTTTGTGTAAGCTCTAAATGACAAAACTAAAAATCTAGAAAAACTAAAAAGCTAAGGAGCTACTAAGGTTAGGTAGGATGGTTTCATCTTAAGAACGAGAAAAACACTTTCTTTGCTTCATCTACAACGTGGACGAAGGTGAATGTTGTGTCAGACCAATCACCTAACCTAAGAAGCTAAAAAGCTAAAAAAATAGAAAAATGAAATTGAAAAAGGTTTGCATGCCCCCAGCATGATGAAAAGGAGAGTTTCTTGTAACCATATGGAAACTTTTGTGGTTACATAGGATTGTTTCGTCTACGGAATAGACAAAACACTTCCTTGGCTTCGTCTACCAAATAGACAAATTTTAATGGTGTGTCAGACCAATCATATAACCAACAGGGAAACCTATCTTTTTAGCTAGGTTCATTCGCTAAATAGACAAGGGTGCATGCCCCCAAGCTTCGTTACATTCATCGGACTACTCCCGGTAGTCAGGTGGATGGAATGAAGGTTGGAGAGATACTCTCGACACAAAAGGACCATTTAGGGATGATGATAGAATTGGAGCTATGCATGAACCGGGGAATGAAAGCTGGTCAACAGTGACAATTTTGCCTTCACATGGGAAACAAATCACTCGAAAGAGTGTTGAAAAAATAGCTTCCATGTTGTAAACATAGTCACGTCCAAGGAGTAGATTGTAATCTAATGGTCCTGGGACTACCATCACATTTAGGTGAACATTTTTCCTTCCCAAAGTTATCGGTAACTTAGGAAGGATCCCTAACAGTCGACTGGTCCCTTTGTTAAAGCCTGACAAATTCTATGTGACAGGCATAAGGGATGGCGAACCAAGCGCTTTCCAAGCAGTTGAGGAAAGGATACTCACTCATGCCCCTTCATCTATGATAGTGCCAAACACGATCATTTTGTAAACTTGTACTATGATCGGGAATGGTACATTAGAAGGAAGGCAGGATCTTGCTAGTCGATTCCAATCAAAGGAAGTGACTAGACTACTTGGAGGGGGTACTGAATAAATGGTTGAATTAACCCTTTGAGTAGCGGGAACTGGGGGACTCTCTTCCTATTGTGAAGGAATGGGTGGATTTCCCCCACGTTCATCAGACTCTGAAGTGAAAAATAATTTGAATGATATCGTTCTCACTCTCTTCGGGAAGGGTATGATCTTCTGAAGGTAAACCTGGGTCGACTGCTATCTTGACCTATTGACTTTAGTCCGGTATGGACTCAAAAGATTCACTTTTAGCGATAGGTGTTTCGACCAATGGTTGAGTTATGTCAGTCAGATTTTCAACTAGTAAAGGGCTTGGGGAGAGTTTCATGTATCTAGATGGAAGTCGTTGCGGTGAAGCAGGATGGCTATGCAATACTTTTTTGGCTTCATCCAAAAAATGACAACGGGGAAGGGTATGGTCCCCTTCACATAACTTACATGGAATTTTGACCTTTCCTTTCTGTCCATGAACTTCACTATTACTAGTTGATGGTGTGTTGTTAACATGGTCATCAGAGGTTGATGACTCCTGTTGGTGCGAACAGGGGGACCATTATCTCAAGGTCCAAGGAATGCATAGACATTCTCAATGAAAGTGGTCTCCTCTACAAATTATGCATGGAGATTTGGGTTTGGAAAGTTTAGTGTGCGGATTTTCAATAGATGATTCACGGTTGCCCCCTTGCTGAATTGGCTTCTTCTTCTTCTCCTTTCCTTTCTTCTTCTTCTGTGCCACCTGGTTACTAGCATCACTACTTTCACCAAGTGAAAAGGACAAAGGGGAAGGAGAAATGAACGAAGAAGAAGGCGAAGGGTCAACTTCAGTATCCATTGGATGCTAGTTCGATTGTGGAGGAATCACTTTATTTTGAATGAAAAAGGTTGAGAAGAGCCATACGAGCATGCCAATTGTGATTCCTAGAAGGGACAATGTAGCCATACACGAAGCACCAATATTTCCCCAAGAAGAAAATGGACTACGATTCCCCTCGAAAGGGATTCCTTGATTGATAGACGCCATTATCTCAACCTAAGATCAATGAAAGAATAGAGATGTTATTCCGAATTAAATAAGTTTTAATGATGCTTTGACACAACTTTGCTCTTTCAATTTTTAAGAGTCAAGAAAAAGCTAAAGATGACTCTAGTCCCCTTCGATTTTTAATGAGCTTGAAGTGATAAGTGCTCAAATGGACCTTTTCTTTTAAAGAGTTGAAAAGGAATGAAAGTGACTACTCTGGAAATCTAGATAGAGGGATTACCAAACCAATCGCAAAACTGTAATATACACCTTGGTGATAAATTAAAGAGAAATCACCAAGGACTTATATACGACAATCAATCTTCCTGAATGCTCTGTTTAGTGCATTGTGATCCATAGGGTGGCAAACATGGCTTCCTATGGATAAATGATGTAAGCCTGTTGTCATCTCCCAATATATACTCGCTGGTACGAGGAGCACATGTCCGTACTAGCGCTTTTCGTATCAAAGAGGAGGAATCACCCAACCTTCGATGAAAATGATAGTTAGCACTAGATTTTATGACGCCAGAACACATCTCTAGCCTAGACCTCTAGATGTGTTGTGTTAGGTTCCAAAGCATTGTTAGGTTCATTGAGATTTATTTTAGAGTTGATCTTGTTTAAAAGTTTGCATTTCAATGGTTCACCACGTGTTGTTGATTTGAAATTTCTAAAAATGCAATCTACAATGATAAACAATCGTTGTTTATTTTGATCAATGAAAATCCTAGCTACTAGGGAAAGAATATTATGATTCCTTCAAACAAAGAACAAAGAGCACACTCTAAATGCACTTTCCTAAATCATTTTTCACACACAAGACAAATGAAAATGCAAATGCATGTATTTTTTTTTCGTTCCCTTAATGTGAGAAATTCCAAAATGAAGAAACAAATGTATAGCAAAGATCTAAAATATTTCATTCAAAGCAACATCTTGACAATTTCTTTTTCAAAATAAAAAGGAAGGCTAAATGACACTTTTCAATTTCGAAAACAAAATTATTTCGACGCTTTGAATAACAACAAATCAAATCAAATACATGAAAAAAAATTTAATCAACTATTCAGAGAAGGAAGACTCGACGACACTTCTCTTTTTGACACAAAACGACAGTTACGACACTCTTTGTACCAAAACGACAGATCGATTTAAGCAACTATCGGCAAAGGATTGTAAATGATGGAAAAGTACATAAAAACATTTACTAATCCTAATCAATGAAGTTTGATCTATGTAATTCAAGCAGGCTTCAGTAATAAGGCATTGTTCATAAGCAGCAAATCAACTAAACAGAACTGAAAACAAGGACAAAAACCCCAAATTTCAAGAAGGGAAATAGGCTCAATTAGTCATCGCACCTAGGCTTCACAGAAACAAGGATGAATCACATTTTTCAAGCTCGGGAGGTGTGATGCATACTGGTTGACAATGGCACACAGTGTGATGGGCAAGGGAGCACAACTAAGGTGGGTTTTGGCTCTAATTTGCAGTTGATTTCAATGATTTAAGCTGAGCTATGATGGACAGTAAAGAGAAAAGTACAGAGGAATGATCTTTGGAGGTTATTGAGCCACCAAAAGGGCATCTAGAATGCTTTTAAGTCAAATTTTCAATTCATAAACTAAACCGGAGATTGGCTGAAGCAACATTCATATACTATGCACTTGCAGAGCAAGAGCATTTCAAAGGCTATCTAGCTAACTTCAGGCTCTGTCTATAGTTTATAGAGCAAACAACAATAACAAAAAAACATCTATTTGATCCCCAACGAAGTTGCCATTTTGTTTCTGGGAAAACTAGTGTCTTTTCGATCGACTAGCCCTCTAGGATTGGTAGCTATCCTAGAAACAAACAATCAAAGCAATTTGGGATTTCTTCTATGTATGATAGATAAGAGAGAGGCAAAGGAACCAACCTAGATCTTATGCTTAACTCCTTGATTAATCTCTCTCCCCCTTGACAGAGCTTGCAACTCCTCTCCTACTTATCTCGCTTAGAGAATACGTGTAGAAACACGGTGACAAAAAATCATTAAAGCATCTTGATCTATTATATCATAAGCATTGTAGAATCAGAAATACAATGAACATACAATGGTATTCACAAATAATAACATTCACAATTGTACAATTGTATGGAAGAAAACTCAAAGAAACTTATTAAATATAAGGGAGAATTACAACCCAGATGTCTGATCCAGCATCATCCACCTAGCATCAAAGCCCTCTTCACCTCATGAAAAGCAAGATCACACCAACAATACAATGCTCTTTCTCAACCACAAACTATGAGCACTTCCTTGCAAATTACAAAATTCCAGCCTTTAGATCTCTCAGATGAGGGATCCATTTATAGATGTGTGCAAGGGTGTGAGTCATCTCTAGGGTTTTGATTAGTGTCATTCCACTTGTTGTTTTTGGTTCCACTTGGAGATTTCTTGGATCTCTTACTCATCCCTGGGCGAATTTAGAGAGGCAAGTGTCATAGGAGAAGTTTCTAGAAGATTCCATGAGCATACACTTAGAAAACTGTCTCGGACATTTGTCCATCCTCGCTCATCACACCCTACAGAAGGCCTTATCAGTATGCATCACACATAGCTAGTGTAGGAGTCAGTATGCATTGCACCCTGATAGTGGAGCAGTTAGTATGGTCCTATTTTGTCTAGTTCTGGATGGTTTTTCAGGTGGAATGTTTGGGGAATGATGTAATCAGTTGACCATGATCCTTTAGGGTATGAAAAAACACTTTTAGGGATTAAAGAGCCCTTAGTTTATCGACATATAAGATTGAGGTGCAATGCCGAAACATGTCTATAACAGTTAGTACTGGGAGGATTAGCAAAGAGGCCTAGAGAGGTTGATGTAAAGCCATCCAGAGGTCACGCAGAGGTAGCCATAAGCCATGCAGAGGCATCCAAGAGCTGCACGGAGCTAGTGAGGGTTAGCGTGTGAGATGCAGAGGCTTCAAAGGATGACACAGAGCCCCGAGAGGTTGATGCTAGGTGAGATAGGCTGATGATGGGTTGATGCTAGACCAAAGAGGCTGACACAAGCCTTAGAGGCAGTGCTGGGAGATTTTCATGGGACAGATTGGAGCTAGAGAGCTGGATAGGGTGATGTAGTCCCCATTAGGGTGACACAGAGAAGCAGAAGTTGTATTGTTTTTGTGGGATCATTCTGTTAGGGCCTAAATCTACCTCAGGCTGAGAAAGGTAGGATCTAGGGTAACATCAAACCACACTTTACTTGGTAGCTAGCCCTACTAAGTCAAGAGAGGGATCTTTCCTGTTAATCTCAACAAAGTATGATCAATAAGGGCCTGAGATGAATGATCTTAGGCTATTTATGTGTGTAAAAGAGTTTGATTGAATTTAATGATATTTTTGTTGGCTCAGACAGAAAGGCAGATTTGGGTCTGGGGAATGAGGCTCAGTTTTGTAGAGATATCTATGGGGCAAGGTAGGAAATTGATTTGGCACTTCAAATTGAATGAGATGGGGAGATTTAGATAGGTGAGCAGTTGAAGAGGGCAAGAAAACCTCAGGGATCCTCTTCAAACAGCTGAAAACATCAAGAACTAAGAAAACCCTAGGTAGAGTACTGCAATTTCAATGGATTCTACCTATATCCTTGTTTGTTTTAGTTAAGAAGAAGCAAGATAGATAATGGCATACATAAAACATAAGTGAAATCAAAATTATAGAGGAAATCACAATACCAAAGCAAGATTCCACATGAATCCCAAAGAGTGCTACAAACCCTAGTCTATTCCTTAGCCAAAACTGCTGATATGAGAATACAATGAAGCTCTAAGCTTTCTCAAAAGTCCAACCATGCTAATGATTGAAAAATCACAAGATATAGACAAAAAATAACTCATCCTAGCCTCTAGGGGTCGATCTCATAAGTTTAGGATTTGTTCCAACTAATTCTAAACTGAGAACCAAAAATTAGGCAGTGGAATAGCTTGCTTCTAGAAACTAGGGAACTGATTCATTCAGTTGTAAACTACTTTTTGATAGATGAATATACCTCCATGAGTGAAAATTTAACATAATTACATCTAGATCCATCAATTTTACATTAAATTACATAATAATTTTGACATTAAGAAGGAGAAAAGTCAAACTGAGCAAAATTTCCCCAATGTGTTGCGCTGATTTCCCTGTGTGTAGTGCCTGTTTGCAGCCACATCTCGAGGCCTTCCTAGTGTCCAAATCTGCTCCAAGTGTGCTTGTTGGAAATCCCTTCTTGTCTACCTTCCATAAAAAGTGGAATGTTTGAATTTGACCTCCATTTTCCCCTCCAAAACTGAGTTTTCCAAGCACTACTTCCTGTGTGTCCAAATAGGGGCAGAAAGGTCATTTCTGGGGTGTTTTTTACCTTTTTGGGGGCTCAAAACTTGTCAAATTTTCTTGGCCATTGGTAGGCATGCATATTTTTCCAAGCCAAATCCAAAAATTCTGAGTTTTCTTCATTTGGAGGCATCCATCAAAAGTGAGCGCCAGGTGGCACGACGCATTGGGCAGAAAATTCTGTGTTTTAGACCCAAAATTCCAAAAATGCAAACAATGCCCAACATTTTTTGAAATTTGGGCTGAGTGTTCTCCATCAGGTGTTGTTTTGTGCCAAGGAAGCCTCAGCCAATATCTGAAGTCTATCTTTCTCCATTTGCCTCCTCGATGCCCTCTTCAACTTTTCTTTCAAGCTTCTGATTCTTGCCTTACAACTTTTATTCCTCGCCATGTAATGGTAGGCCATATGCCTCAACATTTCTTTCTCCCTGTTAGCCTTCTCTAGCAACCTTTCTAAGTGGATGTTCACTCTCTCAAGCCGTGATTCTCGATCGGCATTGATTTCTTGCTCAAGTGATGTGAGCTTCACTTTCCTCTTCTTGGCAGCTTGGCAATTTTCTCATATGTTTTGCAACTCCATAATGGTTTGTTGGTCCTCTAGCTACTTGTTTCTTCGCTCCAGGTACTTTATTATCCACTTAGCTCTTTCTAAGTTGAGGGACAAAGCATTGATGCCTAACTGTTGCTCTTGGATGACCTCCTTGAGCTTTGAGCTTTGTGGGCCCAAATCAGTGTCATCATCCTGAATGAGAATGAAATCGGTCTCCTGCTCACCTGAAGGCTCCTCATCATATAATAGCCTCTTTCCTTTGTCTTGAACCTCTTGTTATGATGAAGGAAGTGAGACCCCTTCCACCCCGGGTGGAGATAGTACTCGCTTTGCTACTGCGAATAACTATCTAGTGCCGTTTTGATAGGTGACAAACACCGGCACACTAGCGGTCTGTGTCTCATCACCCTCCTGCTGATGTGAAGATCCACCTGTCTCATGAAAAGCCTCTGGAGGTCCTTGAGGAGCTATGAAAAACTCATGAGAAATGAAATCCTCCCATGAGATGCCCTGCAAACCAAGCTGATGCATGTCCACAATTTTAATGAGAGAAAAATGATATAAACTATTAAACTGCTACTGAGGAGTCTTTTGTTGTACTTGGGTGGTCATATTCTCAATATTTCGGCACATGAAGTAGGGGAGATTCATCATTCTCACCCTGGTAAAGTGCATCAACAATCTGATATGATAGGCATATACGCGAGAAAACCGGCCCTCACAACTGAAATATTTCATTATAAGTTTCATCAATGGAGCATATGAATCTTTCAGGTACCAAAAGGGAAAAAATCTGCTGAGTTGTATCAAATAACAATGCTTGATGTATGGTTCATAATGTTCCCTGTCAATTTGCTGCCTTTTATTCCACTGCTCTCTAATATTAGGAATGTCGGTTGCTAGAGAAATAGACTCCGGTGTTAAGGTGAATGTTACACCAGCTAGAGTGGCTTGGCCATTATGTAGATGAAGCATAAACAATGGGCCAACTCATGATGATACTGGACTCTAGCAACCATCTCATAGAACTGGTAACACGATTGGTGTTGGAAGCATGTGATGGCAAGAGGGCAGGCCTGCAGCTTGGCAAGTGTAGTAGGCTCCTCTCGTATATGTTTACCACCTTTTTGGGGTCTCCTTGGTGCATGCATTTCTATAGGAGAGTCACTGTGTGTCTCTTCATCCCAGTCATATGATTCCATGTTTGCTAGTGTGTGAGTTTTCTTGATGAGTATGAAGCTTTTTATGGTGTTTTTAGTTTTCAGCCACCAAGGGTAAGAATGTATGAGGGACTGTGGAGGGAGAGGGTATGAGGGGTTTTGGGAATGTTATGACAGGTTTTTTGGGAAATAGGGAATTAGGGAATAATATGTAAGCTTAGGGACAACATTTAGGGTTTGGGGATTTTGTAGTTAGGATTTGGGAAAATGAGAAGTGGGGATAGGGGTGAATGATTTGCTTTTTAGGAATATGAGAGTTAGGGAATGAGTGGATGAACTGGGAAAATAAATGGAGGAGTCAAAGAGTAAGGGAATGGTGGAGTTGACTTGGCAGCAGAATGACAAATGCAAACCCTAGGCAATCATTTTTTGAGAAATTGCAAGGAAGTAGGGTTTGAGTTTTTTCACACAACCACCATAAATTTTTAAGAAAAACTCCTTCACTAGCAAGGGAAAGGGCTTGACTTACTTGCACACTAGAAGATTTGAGCAATTTTGGAAATTTGAGGGAGTTTATGATGAAATCGAGCTTGACAACTCTATGCGCCACACCACAAACCCAACACGTTGCGCCTCCTGTATGCGCCAAACCAATATAAATTTAACACTGTGGATGGTAGCCCAATGCACCACGCCACTTGTAGGTGCCGCGCTTCTCACCCAATGTGCCGCGCCTCCAAAATTGGAACTCTTTGCTGCGATTTTTCTTCCTTTCTCCAACATGACCTTCACTTTCCTCAATCTTTCTTCTTTGAATGCCAATGAGCTTCTTGAATTGTAAAAATTGATTTATATACAAGAGCTTTTGATTTTTCCTTCATAAAACCCACTTTTATAATGTTTGCAATGTGACTTACTTTTTCAACTCTGTTTTTTGGGCAGTTTACTTTATTTGTGCCTTTGGTGAACTTAATGACTTGTTTTTTTGTTTTCCTTGTAGGGGATGGAGTTACTGAAGCTTGGAAAGGTGACCAGGGTTGCCACTGAAGTGATTTACATACAAGAGCACTGAAAATACATGAATTTATACAACAAAATCCTAAAATACTTTGTTTTTCCTCAAAACAAGGTTTTGAAGAAAAATACATTTCTGAGCAATTGATTATGAAGTTTATTGGTACTGGAACTTTATTCAACCACCTCATGTGCCTCCTAACTGTTATTGGACATTTTGAAGACCTTTTTGATGAAACCCTAGACCTAATGAAACTGAAACCATAGAAATGACTCTTGCAAATTTAAAGGAAAAAAGTGCCTGCAGATGATGTTGATGAATGGAAATGGGCCAGTAGGTAAAGGATAAGAGGGAAAATGTACAACAAGCCACTACCGTCAAATGATCCATGCTCCTAATGGAACGCAACTGACTGAGCGAGACACCTAATATGTAATGCAACAAGAGAATTTGATCTCTGACAGAGGGATGAATATACTGAAACTAACATTGGCTCCAATGAGGATGGTAGCTCCTCGGAGGTGCCAAGAACTACAACTCTCTGAGAAAGTAGGCAGTTCCTTCATCCAATGGGCTATGGAGTCAATAACTTCGAAAAACCAAAACTAGACTCTTGACTCAATTTTAGGACTGAAATGTGACTCAAAACTGACTCAATTTCAAGACTGAAATCAATTGAAAGATCTGACTCAAAAAAACCTAACTAAAACGAAAATCAAACCTCAGTTTTATAGCCTTCACCTCGGGCCCCAAACTGAATGAATGATGACAATACAAACTGACTCTGAAACTCTCTTGTCACTGACTAAAACAAAAAAAATGACTCAAGACTTACTTAACTGAAACAAGTACTTACAAAGCTTTTAAATGGCAGCAGACCATCGAGATTTGAGGGCTTCAAATCATGATCACAACCACCTGCCTACTGATGAAATATGTACAATCAAGTGAAGTGGGCCTTCCAATGTAACCAATCAAGTAGATGGCTACATCCTGAAATTCTACTCTCACTTCCCTGAGCAGGCAGAACGATGTACATGTAGGCAACTCACAATAAGAACTGAAACCAAGGCTTATGCTAACAAACCAGGAAACATTCATCTTCTCTAGTGCTTGCAAAAGAATGCCAAAACGATCTTGAAAGTCTTGAAGCACTAGCTTGGCTTGAGATCCAGCAGCAAAAATACAAGTACTCCCTTCATTCTAATCTGAAAGAACAACTGGTTTTTGAGTGATAGGAAGGCACATGGAGGTATAAGCTTTTGCCATCTGAGTGTTAGCTGAAAATTCCTTGACCATGAGAAATTTTGGCATATTGTCTCTCTCAAGCTCATATTCCTCAACTTCATGGTCTAGGTCATTCTTAAACAGAAAACAATCTTCAAGATTATCAAACATGATAGCCTTATCATCTTCATGAAAGAAAATATTATCTTTTTTCTGATCTATAAAGCTAATTACAAGACTGTCGTCATTGTCAAAAGAAGAAGAAGTTTCACCAAAACCTTCTTGACCATGTGCACACTGCAGACCTGCATTAGCTTGGGCTAGAACCTAACCTTTCAGGAGTATATCTATTTCATCTTCAGACAGAGGAGATAATACTTTTTTTTTTCTTTTGCTCAAGCAATTATTGTCTTCTTGAAATAACATGAAAAACATGAAAAACTTGACTGGCAGTTCTTAATTCCCTGATCTTATGAAATTATCAAATATTGTTGATCATCTTCATCTGACATGGCAATCAAATTATCATTTACCACTGAGTTATTGAAAGAAGATTTTTCACTTACTTGAACAAAGATATCATCTTGTTTTTCATAAAATGACTGGATTACCTCCTCATGAAGGCTTGGGTCAGTAACTTTGTCTTCTTCATTCCAGATGATCTCAACAGCAGAGCTCTCCTTCATGGGATTCAAAACAAGGTAGTATTCATCATTACGATATGAATCTAGATCTGAAAAAGTTGACTTGACTTTATCACATTCTGAAATTGAAACTTGAGTTTCATGCATGTTGTCTTCTTCTATGGACAGATCTGAAATAAAACCTTCTCTTTCATCGTTTTCCATTGTTCTAAGATCTTGATCCTGCTGCAAAGTTTCTTGAGCATCTTGATGAGTATCCTCTAAGTTGTCTTTATGCTGCTGAAATGGATATCGTACAGAGCCTCCATGATCTCATCGTCCATGAATTCATCATCTTCATAAAATTTTTCAAGACTTTCAATAAAACTATGAACATGGCTACAACAGTTCTAAACTAAATTTAATTATGGATAAGATTCTTTATCCCTTTCAAAGAACATGGTATGAAAATATTTCAAACAATAAATACAAGCATGCAGCAAACTTTCATACCAATATCGGGCCTTCCAAAGTGGCCATGAATATCTTCATCAAGCAATCTTTAGGAAAATCAACCTTCAACTTGTGAATATGTACATGAAATCTAACCAAATGTAAAGCAACATCCTTCCTATCATCATCTTTAAACGTAGGCAAATTCCTTTGCCAATCTACCTTAGGAATTTTATTTGGAAAACCTGGAATGTGATCTCAACTCGTGGGAGCATACCTTTGATCCAGCAAAACCATTTTGATAACGATGAATTCACCAAGAATTTCTTCAGGCTACTAATTTTTTAAGGGTAGAGTCGTCATAAAAATTCTGAACCTCAGGATTCTTCGACACTAGAGTCCCTAGGTGAATGATTTCAGCCTTCCGATGTCTGATCGTTGTCCACCATCAACAATCAAATCTAACTTGATACATGTACTAGAGCAATTTGTAAGCTAGATGTTTCATTTATAAGACAAGACTGGAGATTGACTGAAGTAGCTTTTATCTACTTGCGCTAATGCAAAGCAAAAGTGTTTCGAAGGCTACTTGGCTAATCTTCAGGCTCCATCTATAGTTTATAAAACAAAGAACACTAACAAATAAACAATTTCTTCCCCAGTATGGTTGGCACTATGTTAGTGCCTAAATCTACCTCAGTCTAAGAAAGGTAGGATCTAGGGTAACATCAAACCATGCTTAACCTGCTAGCTAGCCCTACCAAGTCGAGAGAGGGTTATCTCGTGTAAATATTAGCAAAGTATGATCAATAAGGGCCTAAGATGATTGAAATGATGATTGATCTTAGGTTAGGTATGTGTGTCAAATAGTTTGATTGAATTTAATGATGTTTTTGTTGGCTCAGATGGAAAGGCAGATTTGGGTCTGGGAATGAGGCTCAGTTTTGCAGAGATCTCTATGGGGCAAGGTAGGCAACTGATTTGGCACTTCAAATTGTTTGATATGGAGAGATTTAAATAGGTGAGGAGTTAAAGAGGGCAATAATACCTCAGGGATCCTCTTCAAACAACTGAAAACATCAAGAACTAAGCAAACCCTAGGTAGAGCACTGCAATTTCAATGGATTCTACCTATATCCTTGTTTGTTTTAGTTAAGAAGAAGAAAGATAGATAATGGAATACATAAAACATAAGTGAACTCACAATTATAGAGGAAAGCACAATACCAAAGAAAGATGCCACATGAATCCCAAAGACTGCTGCAAACCCTGGTCTATTCCTTAGCCAAAACTGTTGATATGAGTATACAATAAAGCTCCGAGCTTTCTCAAAAGTCCAAACATGCTAATGACTGAAAAATGACAAGATATAGACAAACCGTAACTCATCCTATCCTCTAGGGGTTTAGATCGTAAGTTTAGGAGCTGTTCCAACCAATTCTAAACAGAGAACCAAAAATTATGCAGTGGAACGGCTTGCCTCTAGAAACTAGGGAACTGATTCATTCAATTGCAAACTACTTTTTGATAGATGAATCTACCTCCATGAGTGAAAATTTGACATAATTACATCTAGATCCATCAATTTTACATTAAATTACATCATAAGTTTGACATTAAGAAGGAGAAAAGTCAAACTGTCAAGTAACTAGGTGAAAAACAGAGTATATTCGGTCAAACTGAGCAAAATTTCCCCAATCTGCAGCGTTGATTTCCCTATGCATAGTGCCTATTTGCAACGACTTTTGGAGGCCTTTCTGGTGTCCAAATTAGCTCCAAGTGTGCTTGTTTGAAAGGTCTACCTAACTACTTTCTAGAAAAAGTAGAATTTTTGAATTTGGCCTCCATTTACTCCTCCAAAACTGAGTTTTCCCAACACTACTTCCTGTGTCTCCAAATAGGGGTAGAAATGTCATTTTTGGGGTGTTTTTGACCTTTTTGGGGGCTCAAAAATTGTCAAAATTTCCTTGCCATTGGTATGCATGCATATTTTTCCAAGACAAATCCAAAAATATTGAGTTTTCTTCATTTGGAGGCCTCCATCAAAAGCGACCGCCGAGTGGCATAGCACATTGGGCAGAAAATTTTGTGTTTTAGCCCAAAAATTCCAAAAATGCAAAAAGTGCCCCAAAGTTTTTGAAATCTGGGCTGAGTGTTCTCCATTAGGTGTTGTGTTGGACCAAGGAAGCCTCAGCCAATATCTAAAGTCTATCTTTCTCCTTTCACCTCCTCGATGCCCTCTTCAACTTTGCTTTCAAGCTTTTGATTCTTGCTTTGCAACTTTTATTCTTCACCATGTAATGGTAGGCCATATGCCCCAACATTGCTTTCTCCCCGTTAGCCTTCTCTAGCAACCTTTCTAAGTGGATTTTCACTCTCTCAAGTCATGATTCTCGATTGACATTGATTTCTTGCTCAAGTGATGTGAGCTTCACTTTCCTCTTCTTGGCAACTTGGCAGTTTTCTCGTATGTTTTGCAACTCCATAATGGTGTTTTGGTCCTCTAGATGCTTGTTTATTTGCTCCAGGTACTTTATTATCCACTTAGCTCTTTTTAAGTTGAGGTACAAAGCATCAATGTCTGCCTATTGCTCTTGGATGACCTCCTTGAGCTTTGAGCTTTGTGGGCCCAAATCAGTGTCATCATCCTGAATGAGAATGAAATCAGTCGCCTGCTCACCTGAAGGCCCCTCATCATGTAATGGCCTCTTGCCCTTGTCTTGAACCTCCTGTGCTAATGAAAGAAGCAAGATCCCTTCCACCTCGGGTGGAGATAGTACTCGCTTTACTGTTGTGAACAACCGTCTAGTGCCCTTTTTATAGGTGAAAAACACCGACACTCTAGTGGTCTGTGTCTCATGACCCTCTTGCTGATGCGAAGGTCCACCTGTCTCATGAAAAGCCTTTAGAGGTCCCTGAGAAGCTATGAAGAACTCATGAGAAATGAAATCCTCCCATGAGATGCCCTGCAAACCAAGTTGATGCATGACCACAATTTTAATGAGAGAAAAATGATATATACTGTTAAACTGTTGCTGAGGAGTCTTTTGTTGTACTAGGGTGGTCATCTTCTCAATATTTTGGCACATGAAGTAGGGGAGATTCATCAATCTCACCCTGGTAAAGTGCATCAACAATCTGATATGACAGGCATATAGGTGACAAAACCGGCCCTCACAGCTAAAATATTTCATTATAAGTTTCATCAAAGGAGCATATGAATATTTCGAGTACCGAAAGGGAAAAACTCTATTGAGTTGTCTCAAATAGGCGAGCTTGATGTATTGTTCATAATGTTCCCTACCAATTTTTTTCCTTTTATTCCACTTCTCTATGATATTAGGAATGCTAGTTGCTAGAGAAATAGACTCCAGTGTTAAGGTGAATGTTACACTAGCTAGAGTGGCTTGACCATTATGTAGATGAACCACAAAAAACCGGGCTAACTCATGATGATACTGGACTCTAGCAAGCATCTCACAGAACTGGTAACAGGATTGGTGTTGGAAGCATGTGATGGCAACAGGGCAGGCCTGCAACTCGGCAAGTGTAGTAGGCTCCTCTCGTATATGTTTTCCACCATTGTGGGGTCTCCTTGGTGCATTCATTTTTGTAGGATAGTCACTGTGTGTCTCTTCATCTCGGTCATATGAAGGATCAGACTCCATGTTTGCTAGTGTGTGAGTTTTCTTGATGAGTATGAAGATTTTTATGGTGTTTTTAGTTTTCAGCCACCAAGGGTAAGAATGTATGAGGGACTTTGGAGGGAGAGGGTACGAGGGGTTTTGGGAATGTTATGAAAGGTTTTTTTGGAAGTAGGGAATTGGGGAATAATATGTAAGCTTAGGGACAGCATTTAGGGTTTGGGGATTTGGTAGTTAGGATTTGGGAAAATGATAATTGGGGATAGGGAAGAATGATTTGTTTTTTAGGAATATGAGATTTAGGGAATGAGTGGATGAACTGGTAAAATAAATGGAGGAGTCAAAGAGTAAGGGAATGGTGGAGTGGACTTGGCACCAAAATGACAAATGCAAACCCTAGGCAATCGTTTTTTGAGAAATTGCAAGGAAGTAGGGTTTGATTTTTTTCACACAACCACCATAAATGTTTAAGAAAAACTCTTTCACTAGCAAGGAAAAGGGCTTGAATTACTTGCACACTAGAAGATTTGAGCAATTTTGGCAATTTGAGGGAGTTTATGATGAAATTGGGCTTGGCAGCTCTATGCGCCATGCTACAAACCCAACGTGTTGCGCCTACTGTATGCATTGTGCTAGTATAAATTTAACACTGTGGAGGGCAACCCAATGTGTCACACCACTTGTATGTGCCGCACCTCCAAAACTAGAAATCTTTGCTGTGAGTTTGCTTCCTTTCTCTAGCATGGCCTTCACTTTGCTCAATATTTCTTCTTTGAATGCCAATGAGCTTTTTGAATTGTAAAAATTGATTTATATACAAGAGATTTTTATTTTTCCTTCATAAAACCCACCTTTATAATGTTTGCAATGTTACTTATTTTTTAAACTCTGTTTTTTGGGCAGTTTACTTTATTTGTGCCTTTGATGAACTGAATGACTTGTTTTTTTGTTTTCCCTGTAGGGGATGGAGTTGTTGAAGCTTGGAAAGATGACCAGGGTTGCCATTGAAGTGGTTTACATACAATAGCATTGAAAATACATGAATTTATACAACAAAAACCTAAAATACTTTGTTTTTCCTTAGAACAAGTTTTTGAGGAAAAATACATTTCTGAGCAACTGATTATGAAATTTATTGGTACTAGAACTTTATTCAACCTCCTCATGCGCCTGCTAATTGTTATTGGACATTTTCAAGACCTTTTTGATGAAACCCTAGACCTAATGAAACTGAAACCCTAGAAATGACTCTTGCAAATTTAAGAACAAACAGTGCCTGCAGATGATCTTGATGAATGGAAATGGGCCAGCAGGTAAAGGACATGAAAGAAAATGTACAACAAGCCACTACCGTCAGATGATCCATGCTCCTAATGGAACGCATCTCACTAAGCAAGACACCTAATATGCAATGCAACAGGAGAATTTGATCTTTGACAGAGGGATGAAGATATCAACACTAATACATTCATCCGGTGGTTTAGCTGGAATATTTGTCTCCAAATGAGAGGTACTACTGCCAAGGGCACTCTCTATTGGGTGAGCCATTTCTGGAAACCTTGTTGTATTTTGAAATTGCATAATAATAAAACCCTCTAAATAGCTACACTGGTTTTCCCGCATTGGGCTTTTCCGGGGACATTAGTCCAAAAACAACAACGTCGTTTGTGTGCTTCTTCATTTCAGTTGATGATCTGTATGTGTTGATATTGTACTTGTATTTATTTTCAGTATTTACATGGTAAATAACTTGTTAAGTAATTGAACAAGTAGGAAGAAATAAATTAGATAGTACAGGAAGAATTTCTATCGGTTAGACTTAGAAATTCCAACTTGGTATCAGAGTGTGGTTGCAGATCACAAGATAACTGAAGGCATCAACCAAGTAGAGCAGCAATAGTGGAAATAGCTACCCCAAGTGACAAAAGTTGTTCCTAGCATAACGTAGTAAGCAATGGGTGATGCAGAGAGCCTGCATCATCAATTCGAGCCAGGAGGAGGATCAACATTGAGGCAGAGAGGAGCAGACCTATCCTACACACTGCCCAGTATTCTTTCTTAGTCACGAAGGATCGATGTTGCCGAGGAGGTGCAAATTGTGCTGGTGCAGGGATTGCACAGAGCCTACAAGCTCTAACCTCTAGATTGTTGGGGCATAGGAGGTTGTGGGTAAGCTACAGAGCGAAGCTGATGGGGTGTTGTGGTAAGAACAGTACCTAACAAGGCAAGACAAAGGAGGAGCGAGTTCTTGTCGAGGGTTTCTAGCCAAGAAATCTAGATCAGTGGTGCAACTGCACAAATGATCAGAGTGGGGCATCTCAACATTGGCAGAGGGATTTTCAAAAGGGAAATCGAGGCTCAGAGGGAGTCAAACTAAGAATTTCTAGACGGGAAGTTGAGAGACTCAGTAGGAGTCGATTAGAGGACATCTAGGAGGGAAGTAGAGAGACTCGAAAGAGTTGAAAGAGGAGCAGCGAAATGGCAGTGAATGGGCTAAGAGATTAGGATAGACTGGACGAAGTTTCAAACTTCGTAGTCTGGAAGGCTAGGATCTTGTCCATTCTAGACATGTACCACATAAAACACTTCGCCTTGAAAACAATAGCAATCCCAATTGACCCAGCTGAAAATGACAAGTACAAGGAGGCAATGGCCATGAAAAAGTGCATCATCCTTGATGGTGTCAAAGATCAAGTGGTGCCACATATTGCCAAGAAGGACATGGAAAGTGAGATGTGGGAGGTCATGAAGAAATTGTACCAGCATACTTCCGTGCAGAGGATGTTACTTGAAAATTAGCTGCAGTCATACCAGATGCAGAAGGGAGAGAAAATAGATGTCTTCCTTGATGGATTGAAGGAGATCTGTGATCAGCTAACTTCCATAAGGGCCACACTGGATCAGGAATTTATGGTGAGGACCGCACTGAATGCAGTCTTAGAGTATTGGGAGGTATTTGTTGAGAGCATACTGGATAGGATGAACCTTCTAGATTGGGAGGAACTTTGGGCAGTTATTCATCGAGAAGAGATCAGATGGGTGTCCAAGGTAGGGAGTAGTGGAAAAGGGATCAGAATCAAGAAGGAGGAAGAAGAATATGTGACTCTCACATCTGTGAGAAAGAAGGAGAAAAAAAAGAAGAAGGACCTCACCAAAGTCAAGTTCTTCCACTGCGGGGAACTGGATCACTATGCGAACCAATGTCGTAGGAAGAAGAACAAGGGAGAGGCTTATGAGACCAAGGTTGCACCAGCTAAGGCGGAGAAGGAAGTGGAGACAGATGATGACTATGCCATGAGTGCCCATGCACCTAAAGATATTAGGTGGGGAGACATCGAGCTGTAGTCAGATGGACTACAAGCGATGAGGGGAAAGATCCTCGAGGTACCCAACTTCTTGGATTATACCTTGCTATGGGAGCCCCGAAGATGAGTAGCAAGACTGGAAAATGTCAATAGAGATAGATGTGGATGAAGTAAAAGAGGCTGCTAAACTGCAGGAGTCCCAGGACAGTGTGAGGAAATAGTTCAAGATGCGTGGAGTTGTTGCAGCAACGCAAAGGTTAGTAGAGGGAGCACTTATGAGCGACAGAGGGAGCTTCAACATTGGGAGTGTTTCTAGCCTGAAAAATATGTCAAAATTGGGAGGATTAGTTACTTACTTCTTAGTAACTGAGTTGCAGTGTAGCAGTTATCAATGGAAGTGCTATGGGCAACATGATGCAACATGATGAGAGGGGATGCAGTGCAGATGAACCAGTGGCAGTGGTGCAGCCATGGGCAGCAGCACAGATGCAGACGGAGCTTCCATACAGATGCAATAGTGGTAGTGGTAGGGCCATGGGTAGAAGTACATGATGCAATAGTGCAGAGTATGTTGGACAGGGAGGCCTAGCATCAGCACAGTGACTAATGTTGGATGATCAAGGTGATACTCAGTCAAGATTATTACTAGAGCACAACCATCGCTAAGAGGGAGTGTTGATTTCGGGTAGCATCAGATGTGCTATAGCGTTGAAAATTGGTGGAGAGGCTAAACCACATGAGTTCTCCAAGACTCATAAATGGTTTGGGTAGAATCTAACCAATTTTGGAGATATTAAGATAATTAATATTTTTAATGGAGTTCCTAAGTTTAAACTTAGGAAAAATAAAATGTTAATGTGAATTAATATAAAATTCAGTTAGAATGGTACAAAAGTCATGGATCAAGCCAAATATAATCTTGGCCATTTATTAGAGATTTAATCTCAGCCACTGATGGACCAACGAGAAAAGTATAAGAGGAGGCTTTAGGTTCAGTTGGAGAACACACTGAGAGAGATCAAGAACTTGATTTTCTGGGGCATGGTTTGCTAATGAAAATGAGTGAAGTGATCTAAGTTGCAGTTGAGGGGTAGTGAATACATAGCAGAGAGGCAGAGTTAGTAATGGGAGGATCAATGCAGAATCCAGGAAATTTTGATGCAAAGCCAGCTGGAGGCCACACAAAGGCAGCTAGAGGCCACCAAAAGGCAACCAGAAGTTGCACAGAGCCAATGAGGGCCAACATGTGAGACACAGAGGCCACAGAGGCTGACGCAGAGCCCTGAGAGGCTAACGCTGGGCCAGATAGGCTCACGTTGGGCAAAGAGGCTGACGTAGGCCTTAGAGGTAGCATTGGGAGATTTTTGTGGGACAAATTAGAGCTAGAGAGATGGATAGGGTGACGTAGTCCCTATCAGGGTGATGCAGAGTAGCAGAAACTGTATTGTTGCTGTGGGATCGTTCATCCAATGATTTAACTGGAATGTATGTCTCTGACTGAGAGGTACTACTTCCAAGGGTATTCCCTATTAGGTGAGCCATTTCTAGCACCCATGTTGTATTATGAAACTACATAATTATAAAACCCTCTAAATAGTTGCACTGGGTTTCCCGCATCGTGTTTTTTTGGGGAGATTAGCCCAAAAACCACGGTATCACTTGTGTGCTTGTTTCTTTCAGTTGATGATCTGTATCTGTTGATATTGTACTTGTATTTATTTTCAGTATTTACATGGTAAATAACTTGTTAAGTAACTGAACAAGTAGGAAGAAATAAAGCAGATAGTACAAGAAGAATTTCTAATGGCTAGAATAAGAAATTCCAACAGTAAGCAAGTTCTTCAGTTACTCAAAACTAGTTGCACACTCCTCATTTCATTCAAACATCTTTCCTTTTCTCTGAAATGATGTGATAGGATAGCCAAAGTTGGAGAAATGCCTGATGAGCCACCTGTATTAACCTGCTAGTCCCATGAATGATATGAACTCATCCACATTCTTTGGAGCTTGCCACTCCATGATATTGTTAATCTTTTCTGGATCCGCTGCTATCCCCTCCTTGGAAACAACATGTCCCAAGTAATGAATTTGAGACTAAAAGAAACTACACTTTCTGAGCTTGGCATACAACTTATGCTCTCTCAACAATCCTAACACTAATTTCAAGTGATTTGCATGCTCCTCCAATATTTCATCAACAAATATTATCACAAACTTAACTAGGTAAGGGCGTATTGTAGCGACTACAAATACCCTCCAAAAAATTTTCTTAGCTTTGTTTTGGAGCCTCCCTACCAACCTTTGATAGCGACATGTCTTGCTTCGTCAAGTACATAAGCTTCAGTGACTTTCTTGTAGAAAGGTAGCCTTTCTATGAAAGCTTGATGCATTCCCCTCATAGGTTGTTTCTCTAGACTTGGTCCAACTGCAGGCTAAGTAGCTCCTTCAAGAAATTCCATAATTCTGGAGGGAAACCAGCCTTCCCTCTAGAAATTGCGCAATTCAGTCTGGCACCCTGCTGGGCTCTAGAATTGCACAATTCCTCCTAGCAGGGCCGATCAACCCAGGAATTGTGCAATCTTGGGTAGCAGTCAACTACTTTGCCCAGAAATTGCACAATTCTTCTAAGTAGTCAGCCCAAATCCCATCCAAAAACGTGCATTTTCTCCCAGTGGTTGAGCAGGCTCTTGCATGTATAATTGGTTTAACCCATTCCACTCAGGACGAAGGGAACTTGACTTGCATGCATGGGCTTCTTTTTCCCAGAATAGAAAAAGTAACATGAAAAAACCATCCCTAGATTTTAGGGAGCTATTTTTAGCAGCTGGAGGTTACATGCAAATGTCGTTTTAGAATCTTTCCTCCAAGTGTCACTTTTTCCTAGATTTCTGGCATGCCCATCATGAGCTCCAAACTTATTTATTCGACGGTTGAGAGCTCATTTCTTCACATCGATCTTAGAGCTTTGACATCCCGCATCACATCTAGGAATCTTTGACACATCTAGCTCAACTATTCATGGGTAAGTGGCCTCAACTTGTCTTTTACAAATTACAATGTTTCTGTAATTTTTTGTGTTTCTGCTTGTGTGAGTGTTTTTAACATGATTCCTTTGAATGCTTATTGTCGTTTACATGCATACCAGCTTGTACTAGCACCATTTCAATATTCATTTCTATCTCACTGTTGTCGCATGCATGAAACTATTTTGCACGAACGGTCGATTCGACAACCCGCTTCACCCACATGCATGTTGTTTCGTTTTTTGAATCTTTCATTCAATGCTTGCATGCACGGTCATTATCTTCTACCTACAATCAGTATCGCCATGCATTCACTTTCACATTTTCTTTCAGTTGCCCATCAGTAGGTCTAGGCAGGCTTGGCCCAGACTTTGCCTCACCCAGACAACAATTACGCAATCTTGAGAGGGAAGGCTCTGCATCCCCCTCTAGAAATGTACATTTCTGCCTAGCATCTATTCCCCAAGCCTGCTTTGCAAAATTCAGAGGGACATTGGTTGCTGGCCCAGAAAATTGCGTAATTCAGTCATTGAGCCTACAACCATTGCCAACTAAAATTGCACATTTCGCAATTCCAACAGTCATCAGTTAGACTAGATTGTGCATTGCAAAATTCCAATAGTCAGTCATGCCTCCCAGATAGTCCAGAATTTCTTTTACGCTATTCTGGAAGCCAATCACTCATCTCCCAGAAGAAATTACACAATCGTTGCCTATCAATCCCCAGGTATGTGTTATGTCGTAACCGAATTTGCTCTGGTTTTTGCTGATAGATTTCTTGCCATGTATGTCACTTTGTCTCTTGATCTAGTAGGTGTTCGTCCGCCTCTTGACAGTTTAGAATCAATGGCCTCCAAGAGAGCATGATCAAGGGACATTGATGGAAGTACAACTGGAGCAGCGGTTGAGAGAGTGTCTGCATGTCTACCGATCTATGAATATACCAAGTTGATTCTAGACAAGTACATCAAACTGAAATGGAACGAGGTCAATCATGCATTTACAGGCACATTTTGGGAAAGACCTCTAAGACCACTAGGTATACATGTACATTCACAAGACTGGATTGAATGTGATTGCATGCAGATACACCATGTTCCCATGCACGGACATGATACATTAGATCGTCTCACACACTGATCTCGAGACGATGACCTTGAGCAATGTCATTGGGCCAAATATTGTAACCTTGAGAGCAGAGGATTATCATGAGATGTATCAGATGTCGAAGCCTATAACTATCATGGAGACTCCCTTCAACTTACCAAGCAATAATGCCAACTCTAGAGACATTCCGAAGAACTAGGTAAAGGAGTTGGCTCGATCACCCAACTAGATCTACAAGATGAAGATATTGCAGAAGGTGTATCAATACTTGGTCATATTTGCATGTCAATTGTATGGCCTAGAAAGCACAAAAACCTTCCCACAGAGTTGGGTGATTGCGCCAGACCAACTGGCCAGAGAGGAAAAACCATGTAATTGGTCTGGCGTGTTGGCTCATCAGCTGAAGGAATAGGTAACGAGGTATCGACAACTGCCCAAAGGTATGCAAGCAGAAATATACATGTCCACCTACATCTTGTATGTAGTCTATGCCCGACAGGAATTCCCTGGTTTGAAGTGGGCATGATCACTGGTGGGGACTGTTGTGAACACTTATTGTAATATGTTGTCCGAATGCAGCTTCAGAGGAGTTATCACATGGTTGTCTGATCATTTTGTCACCCCGGTCTACAAGATGATATTCGAATAGGATCCACCGTGCAAGTTGATGGCAGCAATGGATGAACTGATAGACATAGTTGATTGGTATGCCTCACCATCTTGCACCTTAATACTAATGTATAGTGCAGAAAGGCCTCTGCATGTTCTACCTAAGTTTTCCTTATACGTGATCATCGTGTAAGAAGTAGCATATCACATCTCGGCAGGATTGACAGCTAGGCTGCACCGGGAGAAGAAGGCACCCTGGCCCGCTCTTCTGTTGCACATTGGGTTATATGATATCTAAAGTTTCAAGCATGTGGACATCGAAGCAGATTATATGAAGAAGTATTCATTTGATATGACCCACATTGTCTTGTGAAAGATCACTGCACGAGAGTATAGTTCAACTGGATCCACGAGGCGTTTCATTGGGTGGAGGAGAACCCATGGAGATATTGCTATAGTCTCTCTAGAACTAATGAACAGGTCAGTGTGGAGTACCAAAGAAGGTATGTTTTGATGATTATTTTAGTATCTTTTCATTAGGACTTACAAGCATTCTTGCATCATGAACTTAGAAAACGATAAATAATTATAACAAAACATGTGAGATTAATATGCAAAACAAGAACGCTGACAATTATCATTTCCATGTGCAGGAGGGAGGAAAACCGAAAAGTTGTCGTTCTAAAGGAAAAGAAAAAGACGGGTTAAGTGTTGTCCCTTCGACGGGAGACTACATGCAAACCAGATCAAAACGGATCAGCCCGAGAAATGAAGCAGAGATATCAACTCAGCAAAGAAAAGAGAAGAAATGACTCAGGGTTAATGATTCTGTGAAAGGGATCACTATTTTATCTATTTCTGCATTTAGATATCTCTGTCGTCACCCTTATATAAGGGACAACACTGTTAGCTAAGGGGGGATGCCTTTATGTAATTTCTTTTAAATATCAAAACTTTGATCATCGTGTCCTGATAAGAACTGCTCTACTATAATTTTACTTGATGCGTTAATACAAACTTGGTTACTCTTTTATCTTTGAGCCTGGAATAACTTCAAGCAGTATACCCCTGGAGGCTAAGGGCCCGGCCCTGGAGGACACTTGCTCTCGTACCATTACGCGTGGTTTTTGTGTGGTTTGCTTATCGAACGTGATCTGGTAATCTGACGTGTTTTATAAATTTTATATCACATGCTCTGTCGTGTTTAATCCATTAAGGTTTCTGAAAACAAAAGTATTGTATTGACACTGCATCATATTACTGTTCTTTTAGGTGTTGATATAATACGGTTAGTGTCTACAGAATACTATTCTTGTTCCATTACAAAGTTTTGTGTTATGCGATTGTAACTTAACATTACATAATTTGTGTGGGAAGCTCTGTTCTCTGTGATTATTGGATTTTTGAATACTATTGTTCTATCTTGAAATGCAATCGTATTATTTCTAATCAAAGTGACAACTGAATCAAATTACTATTTGAGCATGTTGTGTCTATATGGTTTCCAGTGCTATTCCATCATGTATCAGTAAGCTGTGCGGTTCCATTTGTGTGTACCTCTTTAAGAGTGAAGGATTGATGTTTGGTTATGACTAATGCAAGTGATTTGATAGATTTACGGCTTGTTAGACTTAGTTGCTGCTCTATTCCTTGATTGTTGTTCCATTTCTGAATTCCTGTTCCAATTTGTGAATTACTGTTCCATTTCCAAATTGCTGTTCCAATTCAGACTTGTTGTTCCATTTTAGATTTGTTGTTCCATTTTAGAATTGTCGTTCTATTTCAAGGTTGTTGTTCCATTTCATTGTTGTTCGATTTCTTTGTCGTTCCATTTCTTATTTGCTATTCCATTTCTTGTTATTGGTGTGAAGGACAATCTCAGGCTGTAGTGAGCATCAGCATCTGTTGTCCGGCTCCCAGACCCCCGATCTCTTCTCTGATTTCTTTTCCATCAGTTTCTAAAGGAATGGGTTATTGCTACTGAACCCTTGACTGATAAATTTCTTAATGTTCTGAACGTGTGATTTAGTCTTTTGAAGTAGTTAAGTTGTAGATACGCATCCATTTACTCTTGTATTTTCAAATGTTGTGCTACGAGCATTACTCTGGCAAATGATAAGCCTCAGACTGAGACACTCTTTGAAATAGAAAAACGTTCCCAAATTGACATATTAATGTGAGGTAACTAGAGGTGAAAGAGACCCTTTTTATAGCTCCACATTTTGGCGTCGTTGCCGGGGAAAGAGTGTAGTAATTTGTTCTTTTTCTCAGAGTAGTGTACAAACCTGCTAGGGAAGAATTGGGTTTTGAAAACAGAAGGTAAGAACCTACGTGTAGAGCATGTAAAAGCCCTGCTCCTTTGCCCACTTTCCTACAGATTTGTTGTTGTTTGTTTAAGTAGGATTTAGTAGTTAATTTGAGTGCATGACTAAGCAGAAAAAGCCAAAAAAAAATTTCCAAACCTCTACCAAAACCAGAAAAAGCTAAGGGGCCGGTGACGCTTGGCCGATCAACCTTCATAGACGAAATCTATAAGAAAGCCGAATCTCAGCCCTCAGTAGAACCCAGGAAATTTATTTCTAAACAGCCTACTAGCTACCTTCAGGCCACAGGTTCACCATCTGTAGCCTTTGCTGAGGTGCACAGTCAAACTGAAGAGTAGGACTTTCAAGAAATTGAAAATTCTACTCTAGAGCTATTGTAGGAAGGGAATTTCAGTAATCTTTGTGAAGGAGGAGGAGAGACAGGGGAAACCGAGGGACCGAGATCTCCTCTTAGGACAACTCTTCCATTGAATAGCCCAGACAAAGGAAGTGCTACAAAAATCACCGTTGAAGAAACCCAATCTCCTCAGTCAATAGTCCAAAATAGAGGAAGTGCTATTAAAACTATTCCTGTCAAAGCCATTCCCTCTCAACCTAGGAATACCCTCCAAGATATCCCAAAAGGTTATTGGCATATATTTGACCCAATGGCTCAAAACCAGCCAAACACCCAAACCTCTACATTACAATACCCCATAGTGGATTCTGCAGCAAATGCCCCCATGAAAGCAATCCCTCTTCAACATATCCCTACATTCCACAGGCTAACATTAGAAGACCCGGATGCATTTTTATTTGAATTTGATGTACTGTGCAGGGGATATGATTACACCACTGACCCCCAGAAACTGAAATTGTTTCCCTCTACGATAAAAGGGGCTACTTTAAGATGGTTTATGGGATTAGATGGCGGGGTTATAAATAACTGGGAACAAATGAAAGAATCTTTTCTAAAAAAATATCAGGATTATTGCAAGTCTAGAGAACTGAAGGATGAAATATTCTAGATGATAGCCAGACCAAATGAAACATTAGAGGAGTATGTGTAACGTTGCCAGTATAATCTACAAAGATCTCTTTATGCATCACTGCCTTTACCTGATAACGTGTTGAAAACAACATTAATAAGGGGCATGAAGGAACAATGGATTGAAACATTAAACATCATGGGAAAAGGAGATATTTATCAAGAAAGTTTT
Source organism: Pinus taeda (assembly GCA_000404065.3). Lineage (NCBI taxonomy): Eukaryota > Viridiplantae > Streptophyta > Pinopsida > Pinales > Pinaceae > Pinus > Pinus taeda. The sequence goes on from APFE031563189.1 coordinate 121,912, forward strand.
GCTGACATTATTGATTTATGTATCAGGATCTGGAGAGGTAGCACACGAGTAAAACCAGCAGAACATGATCGGTTTGTAAGAGATAATAAAATCTCGTCAGAAGGAATAACGCGTGTGGAAATTTGAAATTTATTGGAAAATTTAAAACTGATATACTAGGGACACTGACTACACAATTGAATATTTTGCAGGCCAAGCAGAAGCAAATGGAGGCAGAACAGAATTTGGCAACATTATGTCCCAGATGCAGGAAGAAGCATATCCATAAGGAGTGTCCACTGGATGCAGTCCAAACATGCGCCATCTATACAAAAGATCACCCTACGGAAGGTTGTCCCTCACTGCCTGGACTGAAAGCAGTATATAAGGAAGCAGAAGAAGAGCCAGAATCGGCGTATTTGCTCAACCAGCGTCGTCAGTGGCAGCCGTAACAATCTGGTATGTTTCCAGACCCAACTTCTTCTTTTCAGTCTCTGCAGTATAATGCTCAATAGTATAATATGTGGCAAAGTCAATTCCAGCCCCCATTTCCAAACTTGTCACCAAAGTCATTTCCTTCCTCAAACCCATGGCTGAATCAGGCAAGAAAATATGGTTGGTCGAACCATCCTTATACCCCACCATACTGGCAAAACAACCCATACCCACCACAATGGACTCCCCCTACTTCACAAAGCTCAGCTTGGCAGACAAAGTGGCAGAGACCAATGCATCAGCCAGTAGGAACTATTCCTCTCCCTCAACCTACATTGCTAGCTTTACAACAAAATCTCCAGTCTAATCTGAGACCGCAACTCCCAGCCCAACCCAACCCCAACCCAAATAACAGACCGGTCCAATCTCTCCAAATCATAGAAACACCAGAAGTAGGAGCCGATCTGAGGGAGTGTAATGATCTTCAGTTAAGATCTGGGCGTATTATTCAAACCGAGGGAGATAAGACAGTTTAGGTTGAAGATCAGTTACCCAGAGAACATCTGTCACATGAAGAGGATGTGAATAAACAACAAAATCATAATCAAGCAACCACATCCTCTCCCCCATTCCCAGAACGATTAGTCATACCTCGACCTATACAACAGCTTGATTTTGACATTCTAGGAGAATTACAAAATTTGTACATAAAAATTCCATTCCTCTAAGCCATTCAAGACATCTCGATATACGCAAAAACTATCAAAGAATTGTGCATAAAAAGACCAAGGAGGAATATAACAAATAATCCAAGAGTCCAAGTAGTTGGCACTCTATCTAATTTATTATCAGGAAAAGAAACACCCATTAAATACGAAGACCCAGAAAACCCAATAGTAATTGTTCAAATTTATTGTCAAACTCTGCCCAATGCCTTAGTTGATCTTGGAGCTGCAATCAATATCTTAACAACCACTACTTGCCAAAAGCTAGGCATTACATCTGTAGAACCCACCTCTACTTTGCTAGAATTGTCTGACCGATCTGTGGTTAGGCCAGAGGGCATACTACATGATGCCATGGTCTCTGTTGGCTCCTGGGAATATCCAACTGATTTTCTGATAATAAATCCCAAAACCTGACTTGATAGACATCCATTGATTTTAGGAAGACCTTGGCTCGCCACTACCGATGCCTATATTAGCTGTCGGCAAGGAAATATGTTCATAACCAGGGGAACAGAGATCAAGAACTTAGTTCTATACCCCCCAGCACAGCCAAGTGTCACAATAATCAAAACTGATAGGCACCCTGTATGGTATCTTACCGATAACATTAGATCTCCATTAACTATACAAGAAGCACTTGATTTCAAAGACCAAACATAAGACGATGCCATCAATAATTTCATTAGTCAAACTGAACTCACATCTCGCACACAATGTCATATGATAAAAGCAGCATTTGATAACGAATTAGAAGAACATCCTCTGAAAGATACACATGATCATACAATCCCTGTCACCTCAGTTGAAAATAGTAAAATTGTGGAAATCAAACTAGGAAAAACCTTAAACATTAATGCCAACCTCACATCCAAACAAGAAACAAACCTCATCCATGTGTTAAGGAAATATAAAGAAGCATTTGCATGGGACTACCCTGATATGAAAGGAATTGACCCCAGTTATGTACATACCACATTTACATAGAAAAAGATGCAAGACCTATTCGACAGCCTCAGAGAAGACTAAATCCTCATATAAAAGATGTGGTAAAAGCTGAACTTCAAAAACTTTTAGATGTTAATTTTATCTACCCTATCTATAATAGTAAATGGGTCTCCCCGCTTGTGGTGATACCAAAAAATAATGGGAAATGGAGAATCTGTGTGGACTACAGGGAGCTAAATAAAGCAACATAAAAAGACCACTTCCCTCTCCCATTCATTGACCAAGTATTAGACACTTTGGCAGGAAAGAAATTCTTTTCCTTCCTTGATGGTTTTTATGGGTACAATCAAATACAGATTGCCCCTGAAGACCAAGACAAAACTACTTTTACTTGTCCTTGGGGAACATTTGCCTATCGAGTTTTACCTTTTGTCTTATGCAATGCCCCTGCCACATTCCAAAGGGCTATCCTTAGCATTTTTGCAGACTTAATAAATGAAGGACTTGAAGTATATATGGATGACTTTACTCCATACGGAGATGAGTTCGATCCAGCACTGGATACACTAGAAAAAGTCCTACAACGCTGCATTTATACCAGGCTTTGTTTAAGCCATGAAAAATGTTATATTATGATGACGAAAGGACTTATTTTAGGACACTATAGTTCAACAGCTAGCATTCAAGTAGACCCAGCCAAAATCCAAATACTTATGCTCATTCCTACTCCCACCACTCAAACAGAGGTACGTAGCTTTCTTGGATTTTCTGGTTATTACAGGAGGTTTATAGAACATTATTCACGTATTGTTGCACCTTTGTATGCACTAACTGGTAACGTTGATTTTCTTTGGACAGAAAAATGTGAAGGTGCTTTCAAGGATCTAAAGAAGCTCGTATCCACAGCCCTAGTCCTTTGTGGACCAAATTGGGATTTTCCATTCCAGATATCATCTGATGCCTCAGACACAGCCATTGGAGTGGTCCTTGGGCAGGAAGAGGATAGAAAACAATATGCAATTTATTACATTAGAAAAAATTTATCCCCTGCCGAATTAAACTACACTATTACTGAAAAAGAATTTCTAGCCGTAATACATGTTGTCAATAAGTTCAGACATTACATTACTGGATATCCTGTTATCTTGTACACAGATCATTCTGCCATAAAATATTTAGCAAACAAGCCCATCACAAATAGCAGAATAACTAGATGGTTGATTTTATTGCAGGAATTTGATATTACAATCAAGGATTGACCTGGAAAAGAAAATCTGGTAGCTGATTTCCTCTCAAGAATGTCAAAGCCAGTTGATGCAACAAAAGTTGAAGATCAATTTCTGGACGAGCATCTGTTCGTTGTGGCTGTTCAAACACCCTGGTATGCTGATGTTGCCAATTACCTAGTAGTAGGTAAGTTACCAAAGCATCTAACCCCTAATGAGCGAAAACAGATTGTTTAGTGAAGTACTAGATTTTCTTGGATTGGGGGCTATTTGTTTCACACAGGGGCAGACATGCATATCCGGAGATGCGTTCGAGAGGATGAAATATTTGACAATTTGAAATCCTGCCATGACCAACCATGTGGTGGACATTTCGCTGATCACAGAACTAGACATAAAGTACTACAAACAAGGTATTATTGGCCCACGATTTTCAAAGATGCAAAGATATTTGTCCAAGCCTGTGACAGTTGCGAGAGAGCGGGACACCCTAATCAGTCTGATGAGATGCCTCTAAAACCACAGCTAGTCATCGAACCATTCGAGCGATGGGCTCTTCATTTTGTTGGACCAATCAACCCATCATCAAACCAAAAAACATATATTTTCGTAGCAACAGAATATGTCACCAAGTGGGTTGAAGCAGAGGCATTGCCAAGAGCCACATAGGACTCTATCATACAGTTCTTGTTCCATATATTTGTACGTTATGGCCTTCCAAGAGAGATAATTACAGATGGTGGACAACAATTTGCTGGAAACAGAATAGCTACAACACTCAACAACTATCATGTTCAGCATAATCACTACTCCATACCACCCGCAGGCAAATGGGCAAGTATAAAGCATCAATAAAATAATAGAAACAATCCTAACGAAAATTGTTGCATCACATAAACGTGATTGGGCTGCCATACTACTTGAAGCACTGTGGGCTTACAGAACAACATGGAGGAGTACCATTGGTTACTCACCTTATCAGCTAGTGTTTCGAAAACAACCCATTTTCCCCATAGAATTTGAAATCCAAACATTACGGACAGCACAGGAAGTTGGCTTAGACCTAACTGAGGCACAGATTAATCGACTATGACAGATCAATGAGCTAGACGAAATGAGGCTCTATGCACTTCAAAACACTGCTCTGGTCCAACAACAGAGAGCTAAATGGCATGATGCTCTCATTAAAAATAAAGTCTTCCACGAAGGAGACTGGGCTCTTTTGTACGAATCCAGGTTTCAGGACTTCCCCGGGAAACTCCAGACTCGTTGGTTAGGACCATATGAAATCCAGAAGGTACATGACAATGGTACCCTTACTCTAATCAATATTGATGGTTCTGGATATTCCTTCAAGGAAAATGGCCACCGAGTTTGTCTCTATCACAAACCACTCACTCGGGAGTCCTTCTGTCAACAGCTACGCCAATATTCAGATATGGATATTTTGGGGGAGAAAGAGAAGTCTTCATCACCTGTAATTCATTAATCAATTTACTTCTCTTTATATTTTGTACATAATTTCTTGAGTTTTTGTACATATATTTGAAACAACGTTTTGTTGTTACTGTTGTTCCTTTTCCAAAGGAACATCATTTTTTATTTTTGTTGTTCCTTTTTCCAAAGGAACAACGTTTTTGATTTCTACTATTCCTTTTCCAAAGGAACGACATTTGTGTGCTTTTGCTGTTCCTTTTCCAAAGGAACAAGATTTTTTATTTTTGCTGCTCCTTTTTCCAAAGGAACAAAAATTTTTATTTTTTTTGTTCCTTTTCCAAAGGAACAACATTTTGATTTTTGTTGTTCCTTTTCCAAAGGAACGGCATTTGTGTGTTTTTGTTGTTCCTTTTCCAAAGGAACACCCATTTTGATTTTTGCTATTCCTTTTCCAAAGGAATGACATTTGTGTGTTTTTGTTGTTCCTTTTCCAAAGGAACAACCATTTTGATTTCTGTTGTTCTTTTTCCAAAGGAACGGCATTTGCGTGTTTTTGTTGTTTCTTTTCCAAAGGAACAACCATTATGATTTATGTTGTTACTTTTCCAAAGGAACAACATTTGTGTGTTTTTGCCGTTCCTTTTCCAAAGGAACAACATTTTTTATTTCTATTGTTCCTTTTCCAAAGGAACGACATTTGCTGGTTTTTTTGTTCCTTTTCCAAAGGAACAACATTTTTTACGTCTATTGTTCCTTTTCCAAAGGAACGACATTGGTGTGCTTTGCTGTTCCTTTTTCAAAGGAACAACGTTTGTGATTATTGATGTTCCTTTTCCAAAGGAACCGTACCTATGTGTGCTGCTGTCCCTTTTCCAAAGAAACAACATTTGTGAACTTTTGTTGTTCCTTTTTTTTCAAAAGGAACACCACTTGTATGCTTTTGCTTTCCTTGTGAAACAACTTGTTCCTTTTGTTGTTCTAAATTGAGGATGCTTATTGTTCCTATTCTTTCAAGTCTTTTGGAATACAGCTATGCACTTATGTAATGGAAATAAAATCACAACATACTGAAATCAGTCAATCATAAATCGCTATCTTTATAAGAAACTGCCCTGAATTGGTAAGAGGACAGAAGGAAAGACATGCTTATTCATCATCTTTTTCTATCATTGTTCTACTAATTCTGCTCTGATTGGTTATCTGTATCATGTTGGTCCCTTTTAATCCTCTTTGATTATTATTCAGGAATAAGAGCAAAGGGTTTATATCTCCTTATTGGGATGTCAAGACTTCTTCCACCATTCCTACTCTTAAGGAGTGTTGAACCACCCTTTGTGTATAAATAGGGAAGGCACTTCATGAAAAAAAAAGAAAAAAGAGCAAACATGACTTATAAATTGTCAAATGCATGATAGGAAGTCTCATTAAGAGCTGGCCTACCATGATCGTGAGGACGAAAGTGAAGTGGCATTCCCACTATGGCCACCACACCAGGGATATGATCCAAAATGTATATCAAACAAACAACCCTTGGAACAGGAGGTCTCATCACGAACCAGCCTCCCACCATTCGCTCCTCCCTTGTGAATGGCATTATGGCTAACTGGTCACCAAGCCAGCATAATGGCCTACATTTCGACATCACACAATGTTCCCTAAGCATACACAAAGGATTATGGTTCCATGGGTGAAATAAACAACTCTACCAAGGTTATGGACACCTGTCGGCAGCAAAGCACTATTAATGGTATTGAAGTTGCATTATTTACACCTATAGGTAAGTTATTAGCTCCTTTCTGTTTCTTATGCCATGGTAATCAATTATATGTTATTGCCCCAACCATATAACGCATGACTATATATTATCACCAATCATGACAGAACCATTGACAATGACCACATGAGACTCTCTACTTACGACAAATGTCTTATCCCCAACCTTGCATCATATCACCGCAGTCTCTTACGTATTAAAGCGACGCAACTCTACACATCAATTTCAGTAATATGCTGCTTTTTGTAAACATGGCATATTTCCATATGATGTTCCTTAAAGACTTTGTTGCAGAGCAGGCGCTGCTCCTTTATTTGACAGCTGGGACAGCCTATCGCATTTCGGGGGGGAGGTTAACCTCATCATTCCCTAGATTATGTGTCAGCTCACTATTTGGGAAGTTGTGTACTGGGGTATAACATGGCTCAACGATATTATTTCTTCTTTTTTTTTTTTCTTTTTTTTTTTCTGCATGATTTGTTGTTCAAAACCATTTCAACTGTATACGCTGCAGCATTAGAGTTTGAACGAGTTTTACATCCATCATATTCTCTGTGTTTCAACAAACAGCTGCCATTCCTTTGAGAATTTACAGCGAAACCATTGGAGGAAGATCAATTCACAGAGAACCGCAAGTGTTAACTTTCTCTGCCACTGCCCGCGAAATCCTGGCAAGAGCAGGATGGCTGACCTATCTTAATCGCTTGCAAGAGTCTAACGAAACAATGGCGATTGAATTCTTGCAGAACTTGCAAGAGAATCACTCCACAGTAAGAGGGAGACGCATAGCAGTCACCGATGACATAATCGCAGAAGTCTCGGGACTGCCAGCCACTGGACCAGTATGGACATTAAAAAAGGAGAGGTTGCAGAAGATTATAAAAATCTTCCAGGACAAGGGATAGAGCCTGACAATTCGAGGAAAGGGGATTCTGCCAGCAGCACTAGGAGAGCCGTGGGTAGAGTTAGCAAAGACCATCCAAAGTTATATCACCTGTGAGGGCAGAAAGGACGTGGTAAGACCATGACATCTTAAACTCTTAGTTGTTCTAAAACAAAAATGCTCTGTAAATTTACCTGCACTGTTGAATTCATTACTTCATGACATTGCATGGAGCATGAAAAAGGCACAGCACGTAGAGTCAGTTGTTAGTCAACATGGGTTGATTCGGTTGATAGTAAATCATAGTCTCACCCAACAGTAGAGCAACTGGGAAGAGCTAATTTCCATTATAAATGGGGGATTGGCCACACCACCCCCAAAATGGAAACATGTCACTAGCACACCCGAACATCCTAAAAAATGAAAACAGGTCACCAACACACCCGAGCATCTAGAAAAACACAAGAAATTGGCAAAGAAAAAACATGTCACCAGCACACCCAAGCAACTAGAAAAGTGCAGGAAATTAGTCCAGCTAGCACCGCTACGAGGGGGGATGGAGAAGCCCCAAGAAAGTACTAGCCAGCCGGTAGAAATAGAAGATGAGCAACCCCCACAGTCAGGAAAGGAAGACAACAGAATTGCAGGAAGAGGAGACAGAGCAATCTACAGAAGCAGAAGAAAAAGAAGAAGAAGAAGAAGAAGAGGCAGAGCAATCTGCAGAAGAAGAAGAAGAAGAAAAAGAGGGAGAAGACGAGCAATCTGAGGAAGAAGGAGACAAAGAAAAAGAAGTTGAGCAGTTCGAGTAGGAGGAGGAAATGGAATAGCAGGAAGACAGCCCATTACAGGACCAATTAGGGGAAGATGAATTGGCCAAAGTTTTGGCCAATATGGGCGAATATGGCCAACCTTCCAATCCATCAGACCTCCATGCCGGAGAGAAACCCTAGGAGAAAAATGCACCTGAGGAATCACATGCAAAGGAGGAAGAAGTAGAAAATTTGCTAGTTCATGATGAGAAGATGTCAGAAAATGCTGAAATGTCAGAAAATGCTAAATAGGAACAATCCGTTCATAACCAGAAGGCACCAGAAGAAAGTCCGGAGGAAATAAGGGCAGAAAAAGAAGTCACCCAAGAAATAACATAACCAATTAGGGTCCTTGCCTCGGAACATCCAGAGCAGAACAGTGAAGAAACACCCTAGGAAGAAAATTAGGAAGCTAGCCATAGTCCAGACCATAGTAAACAGCTTGTTGTTCCTTCTGAGGAAATGGCGGAAATAAGGGAATTGCGAAAAGAACAGCAGAGATTATTGAACATAATATTCTAGCTCCACCAGCAGATTAGGATTCTAAAGGCAAGGCAAAGGGTAAAAGGGACTTCAGGAAGGAAAAATTTGGCCACTCTAGCAAAACCCCTTAAGGGCAAGGGGTGGAGGACTAGAACCCATCCTGTTGTTCAAAACCCCATCAAAAGCCAAGTTTCTATTCCAAATGATGCTAAGAAACAAACTGTTGTTCCAATTGAAAAGGAACAGCAATGGACTGATGTTCGTGTTAAAATAGAAATGGATGAAATGTTGACCCGTGATAAGGAAATTTAGACGGAGGCACCACTTTCGGGAGTAATAAGGGTTCTGAACTCAAAGCAGCGCAATAGGAAAGTTCAGGTAAAGCTCACGGCCTCCACTGCTGCATGGAAAAGGGATCCAAAAATAGTAACCCTCCAAAAGGGTTTGAAGCAAGCTCAGCAAGAAGCAGAAAAGCTTAGGTAGCAAACGGTCCCCCGAGAAAAATATGAAGAACTACAGTAGCAGCTAAGGAACGTCAATTTATCCGAAAGCCAGGCCTTTGAAGGATGGTGAAAAGAACAAGAGAAAGTCACAAAGGTAACTCGTAGGTTAGATGTAGTTATCAAACAGATGGATACCTTGTGTTCTCTATACAATGACATTCTAGCATGTAGAGCCCCTGCTAAGAACTATGCCTTGTTTTTAATGGAAAGGTATTTGCAATTAAAAATAAAGGTTGTTAAAGTAGGTGCTCCCATACAAATTAACACCATAGATGATTTCATAAACTGCTATAAGCACTACAGGGTAAAAGTTCAGAGACTATTGTGTGAATTTTATTTACATAACCTTGTACTAGAACAGGAGACTGAGCTAAACCCTGGCCCTTTTGTTGGGGACATTCAATTATAGGCATTTATTTCATTTTCAGTTAATCAAATTAAATGGCTCAAAGCCTATAATGCTTTTCAAAGACAAGAAAACGGATTAGATTTATGGATAAGAGCTGAGCCTAGGGGTCCAGCATAGTTATGGAGGAAACATAGAAACGTCATGAAGACTCCAGGAATGGTTGAAGCATTAGGACCCATGCATGAGGCAATCATTTGGTAGGGATTAGAATACTTTTCCTCTATCAAAGACCCTGCCATTGATGCAGCTAAATTTCAATATCGAATATCTAATCCGAATATCCAACTCAGAGAACCATTTAAGTATGAGAATTTTAAACTAGCTGGCAACCGTTTTCCCCTCTATGGCGAAATTGTTTTGAGGGCGGGGCCATCCTGGTTAGGATATAGGTTTCGGAGTCCAATTATTTGGCATCCTGCACCTGGATACCAAGCCTTGTATGAGATGCCTGAGGGTCAGACAGGCCATTTCTTTGACTACCTAGTTACGCATCATGGTTGTAGGCCTTCACATGAGATTCCATCTCCAGCCTACTCACTCACTGCCTTACATGGCAACTACAATGTTTTCATGAGGCCATGAAAAAGGGTAAGCAGGGGGGTGTTTGGAGTACCAAAGAAGGTATGTTTTGATGATTATTTCAGTATCTTTTCATTAGGACTTACAAGCCTTTTTGCATCATGAACTTAGAAAACGATAAAGAATTATAACAAAACATGTGAGATTAATATGCAAAACAAGAATGCTGACAATTGTCGTTTCCGTGTGCAGAGGGAGGAAAAACGAAAAGTTGTCATTCTAAAGGAAAAGACAAAGACGGGTTAATTGTTGTCCCTTCAACAGGAGACCGCATGCAAACCAGATCAAAATGGATCAGCCCAGGAAAGGAAGTGGAGATATCAACTCAGCGCAGAAAAGAGAATAAATGACTCAGGGTTAATGGTTCTGCGAATCCCTCAGGATCCTTGATCCTGAGGGATCGTGGTTTTATCTATTTCTGCATTTAGATATCTCTGTCGTCACCCTTATATAAGGGACAACACTGTTAGCTAAGGGGGGATGCCTTTATGTAATTTATTTTAAAGATCAAAACTTTGATCATCGTGTCCTGATAAGAACTACTCTACTGTAATTTTACTTGATACATTACAGAATTCGTCTGGGAAGCTCTATTCTATGTGATTATTGGATTCTTGAATACTGTTGTTCTATCTTGAAATGAAATCGTATTCTTTCTAATCAAAGTGACAACTGAATCAGATTACTAGTTGAGCATGTTGTGTCTATATGGTTTCCAGTGTTGTTCCATCATGTATCAGTAAGTCGTGTTGTTCCATTTGTGTGTACCTCTTTAAGAGTGAAGGATTGATGTTTGGTTATGACTAATGCAAGTGATTTGATAGATTTACGGCTTGTTAGACTTAGTTGTTGCTCTATTCCTTGATTTTTGTTCCATTTCTGAATTGCTATTCCATTTCTGAATTACTGTTCCATTTCCGAATTGTTGTTCCATTTCAGACTTGCTGTTCCATTTTAGATTTGTTGTTCCATTTTAGAATTGTCATTCTATTTCAAGGTTGTTGTTCCATTTCATTGTTGTTCGATTTCTTTGCCATTCCATTTCTTATCTGTCGTTCCATTTCTTATTATTGGTGTGAATGACGATCTCAAGCTGTAGTGAGCATCAACATCTGTTGTCCGGCTCTCAGACCCTCGATCGGTTCTCTGATTTCTTTTCCATCAGTTTCTAAAGGGATGGATTATTGCTACCGAACCCTTGAATGATAAATTGCTTAATGTTCTGAACGTGTGATTTAGTCTTTTGAAGTAGTTAAGTTGTAGATACACATCCATTTACTCTTGTATTTTCAAATGCTGTGCTATGAGCATTACTCTAGCAAATGATAAGCCTCGGACTGAGACACCCTTTGAAATAGCATAACGTTCCTAGATTGAAATATTAATGTGAGGTAACTAGAGGTGAAAGAGACCCTTTTTATAGCTCCACAGTCAGCATCGTTGTGGATTGGTTAGTGAAGCAATGTGAAACAGCATCCTAGAGAGCACCAGAAGCAGCAATAGCAGTAGAGGTGAACATACCATTACGTGACAAGGGCAAGAGGAAGATTGTCAATGACATGGAGGAAGGGAAAACCTACAAGTTCCAAGAACATCCACTTGTAGAGAAAGCATCTATGGCTATAGAGGCGAAGGGGCAACAACGCAATAAGAAAAGCATTCAAAGGCAAAGGGAGAAACATAGAATGGAGGAAATAGAGGAGTTGCATGAGTTGAAGGAGAAACTCTGAAAGTAACAACAGCTGTGCAAACATGAGAGGGAAGTGTAGCAGTAACAAATACAGTAGGGGGCACAATATGTGAAAATGAATGAAATAATGCCCATATCGGTAGTGTACTTATCAGAAAAACTGACATCAAGTATGCAGGGTGAACCATCATAGGAGCAAGACTTTTCTCAGGAGATAAATCGAGTGCTTGAACAGATGGATACAGACATGGAGTAATAGAAGTTAGAGCAGGACATCGACCTCGTGCCTCACCACCAAGAGGTCGAACCACAAGCTTCATCACATCTAGAATATGAGCAAGTCCCATGTGACCAAGGAGAAACTGACATCCTTGGAGATCAGTCAGAAGAAGAGATGCACAAAATCTCATTCGATGAATCTCAACATAAAGTTCTGCAATCTCACAGAGTGTGAATTTCTGAACATCATACATCCCCTGCATAGTATGAGGAATGAGTGATCATCTCTGACATGCACAAACATCCAACATCCTTGGCCGATGCCACTAGAGCATATGCCGAATCCAATATCTCGAGTGTTCGCTTTCTGATAGTTGAGAATGAGCGAATTGCTAAGGAGCTACAAATAGCCAAACAAGGAGGAGAGTTGGTGACTCCATCCACCCGAGCAAAACTGAAGAAGGAAATACTAGATGAAGTAATGTCCCTTGACATAGTTATGTAGCTGTTGTACTCCAAGTTTGGTACCATGCATAAGGCATTCATCCATCTCAACAGATGGAAGCAGCGATGTGCTAGAGGAGGAAGAGCATGTATCTTGTCGAACGTGCATGCTGCTGTCGATTACATGCAAACATGGATGATGAGATACAAGGGATCCCCTCTTCACTTTCCTAAGATGATGAAGCCTAGAGCAGTTGAGCTAAAGGCACGCATCTGGAGTTAGATCTAGAACTATGAAGAGCTCCCACATCTCATCACTAGTCTACAGGATTCCCATGCACGTGTATTCAAGAGTATGGATGTTTTGGTATGTGCACATGTGATCCCATCTATTGGCACTCTCGCCCAAGAGAAGACAAATGCAAATGTATGAGTAGAGCTTGACTCATACTTTGACAAATTGATGCACATTTCCACCAGCCCAGACTTGCCCATTAGTGTAGACATCATGCACAATTATGTTGCAGGTCTGGCTGCATTGAAGACAATGATGCACGTGCTTTTAAACGAATTGGATAAAGGAGCTCGAGCAGAGTACTCGGATGCTATGGAGGCAAGAGTCAAGTTACAGAAAGAGGTCATCTTGGGGCACAAGGACACCATCACAAACTACCAATCTTGGCATTAGTTCGCTACTGTCAATCACAATGAATATGTTGAAGAGTTGGTCTTCCAACAGTTGTCCGAGTCATAGTGATGTCTAGCATGGCTTGCTCAAGACATTTTTGTCTCACATGGGTACATGTGCATTGTAATGTAACGTCTTGTCAAGTGTAAGTTCAAGTTTGGATAGTTAGATGTAATAGTCATAGAGTAGATGAAGAGTCATGAGGGTAGATGAATTGTCACGAAGGGGAATGTCAAGGGTCGCCCCACCATTTTCTATAAATAATCCCTCATAACTCATTGTACAGGCTTTTGGTCAGCTAATCTTATGGTAGGACTATCTTAGAGAGAGCTTGGACAATATTGTAATGAGCCTTGGCTTCTCCACTGCACAGAGCTAGTACATCTCTTTGGAGGAGCAGGCAGTTGTGGTTGTCACGTTCTATTGTCAGAACTAGTGGTTTGACATGGATGTATTGTATGACTAGAACTTACACTTCTTAATCTAAAAAGAGCCAACACATTTCATGAATATGTTGTAGTTTCTTTCATCTATCTGTTTACTCTAAATGATATATGTATTTGTTTACTTACACATGCATGTATAGCTATTTTTGTGTATGTATGTATGAACCTTTATGAAATGTGTTGTTGGTTTAACCATCACTTTGGATTGCTAGCTAACTTGCCTTCCATGTTGTGATGTATCTTTTCTCACGTGTTCCCTTCTTAACTCCATGCTACCACAGGTTTCCAAGGGGCATGATCATCTCAACCCCCATGTGTTAGAACCTCTCATGAACCTTCCTTGGATTACTGCATATGTCATACCCTTGCTACCAACAGAGTTATCTTACTGGCCCCTATGCGACATTGCAGTTAAGGCATTACCGTACGACACATTGCTAGGGCTCCTACACCAAACGGTCTGAGGTCTAATTGGGACTTCTTACTAGGGAGATCCCCTGACATGTTGGTGGGTCCAACACCATCAACATTTTTTGCACTAGAAGGAGGGCCAAATGACAAGCTATGTCCTCTCATCCTATTTGAACCTTTGCATATCTATCATGGATATGTTACTCTTCTCCCTCCGTGATGTTTTTTGAATTCCAAGTCTATTACCATCACAAGGGAGTTTTTTGATCTCTTGTCCACATACACATATGATGGTGAAGGTGAAGTGGCTTGGCCTGAGTTCTTACATGACTTTCTTTCCATGATTCATGAGCAAGATGGATGTTCTGACGAATAGGCCATATTTCTACTTGCATACACACTTCGCAAATCTCCACATTGATTGTTGTGCATCCTGTCAGCTAACAGTGTGCACTCACCTGAGCACTTCTGTGATCTCATTGAAGACACTTTCTATCATTTGGATCCTGACAATCTTGACCAAAAACTACTAAAACAATGGAAGGCTCCACATGAATCACTTATGGATTTTTTGCAACGCTTCCGTGAGTTGCAGTTTCAAGCTCCGAAGAGACAAATGAATTTCTTCTATCTTTGGGACCGATTTGAGTATTGCGTTAATATATTTTCTCATCCCAAGAAAAAGTTTGAAATCAGGCCTCACCCAATATTTTCAGTGATGAAGTTGCGCAATCACAGATGGATACGGTCACTATCACAGGTGACTGTCCACCATCCCATCATCAAATAACTCCATCACTATAGAGTGATGTGAGAGATCATGCTCGCACATCTGTTCAGCTGTCACATTATCCCAACATCACTTCACATAATTTTCATGCAGATTTGGTTGTGAGTCCATCGAGTTGTCACATGCATTTTGTTCCACAACCTCCATCTTCATACTCGACTAATCCTATGGATGATACTATCTTGTGTTCTTCCATTCCAGACTCTACACTTGTTTTGAATGAGGATCAAGCCATCAACAGAGTTGTTATTGCACAACCAACATGAGATATCATTCATGAAGAGTATGAATGGGAGCTTGAGCACCAACACTCAGCGAAGGATGACTCCCTTCCATCCAAGACCCCTCCATTCTTCCCTGACATCTTTGGTGAACCCGCCATCCATCATTTTGCATGTGTGTCTTCATCTACGGATGCACCCATTTTTTATCACTTGTAGGACACACTTGATGTCATTCCATCATCTGACAACAGAGAGGATAAGTTATACATTGAAAATCCACTTGATTTTTCATTTGAATTTTTCAAAAACGCAGAGGATGAATTTTTTTACTTCTCATCTACCCCTCTATTTGGTTCATCAGATCATGAGGATGTCGATGAAATCATTGATTTTTTTATTGTGGTTGTTGTGATTCATTTACTCCCATATTTGATCATGATCATGATTCTGTCATATTTGATTTTTAGAAGCCACCATTTTATGATGATCTATCTTACGATGAAGTCGAAACACCCAAGACTATCAAGGCACTTTAGCCCGAGCTGATGGTTATGTCAGGCCCTTGCTCTCTTGGGGTTAGTTTCACATCTGATGAGGAAATTGTTCATTCACACAAGGCTTCTCATCACTCATCTATATGTATTGAAGATCAATCTCACACAAAGATCATGCTTCCTCCATTTGAACTTCACGATCCCATCACTCATGCATTGGAGGAATCTTGCATTGCAAGCACGTGTGCACAACACAAGATGTCTTTGTTTCTTTCGTTTTCTTGCATGTCACAGTCAAGAATATCTGTATGCTTTAAATGTGCACGCAGTATTGCACAACATCATGAAAACTCCACGAACCACATGTCATGCACTTGCACTCACTTATGTCTTGTGGACACTTTTAAACATGAAGCGTGTTTGTCTTCATTGTTATATATTTCTTTCTTGCTAGTCTGCACAACTAGGTTTCTCACGGACCAAGCCTTCACTAACATGGGTCAACCAATGTGCCGATGGATGCATTGGAAATATCAATTCACATGATTAGGGCCATGCACCGTTAGCTTAGGAGTAGGAGTAGCATTTGCTTTCAGTTGGTTTGCTTACATGCTTGTCTGCTTACTTGTTTTGTTTTGTTTTGTTTGTTTGTTTTCTTGTTTTCTTATTCACTTTGCTTTCACTTTTTCTTCTGCTTCCACTTTTCCTTGTTGTTTGTTTTCTTGTTTTGTTTGTAGGTTAGTTTTGCATGAAACCATGTGTGACTCTTGAGACAAGATGGGTAAAGTACAAGAGGCCTTGTACTGCTATCAATGCTTGGTTATCTGTCATCCTGCCTCTGTATGATGAGCTTGTTATCTTTATTCCATGATACATCGAGGAAAATACATATTGTTCGAAGTGAACCTTGGTGAAATCACAACGCCTATGTGCTAACTAGTTTCACCTACTCTAGTCAGTTGTTTTTGGGTTAACCCTTGTCAGCTTAGTCAAGTAGAGTAAGGTGAGGGGGAAAACCTTAACAAGCACGTTAGAGGTATATAATAAACCACCTCTCTAAAGGAATGACCTCTTCTTCTCTCCATAAGTTCGGATCCCTCTTCCGCCTCTGAAATGAATAAGTGCTATGTACAATTGTGAAAATGAAAAAATGAAAAAATGAAAAATGAATAAGTCGAAAGAAGAGAAAGTCTTCCCGCATAGAGAGGTGATGCAAGTAACTCCGCCGGGGTACTGACCAGGCTCGTTGGTAGTAGAGTGATGCTTGTGTTCCTACGTGACTCTACCAAGGTACTGTCTAGGCCTACTAGCAATGGAGCAACACCAGAGATGAAACTAAGACTCAGACGATTACATTGCTTGTGCACCAATACACCCCTCAACCCCAATCGAAACAAAAGTCTTGCCTTGGCTTGGAATGTGTGTCAATCGACCAAGAGTTTTGTAGAAGCTACATCTTATAATCAGGCTAGTGTGAAACCAATATGAATTAGGAACTAAACAATAATTCTAGAGGTGTTAGACTTGTTTTTCATGAACAAGGTCCATTCAGAGAGCTTTAGTTCTACCAGTGTGTCGCTAAGTGTTGTAGCGGCTACAACCACCCTCCAAAATTTTGTCTTAGCTTTGTTTTGGAGCCTCCCTACCAACCTTTCACAACAGCATGTCTTGCTTCATCAAGTACACAAGCTTCAATGATTTTCTTGCAAAAAGGAAACCTTTCTATCAAATCTTGATGCATTCCCCTCATAGGTTGTTTCTCCAGACTTGGTCCAACTGCAGGCTAAGAAACTCCTTCAAGAAACTGCACAATTCTGGAGGGAAACTAGCCTTCCCTCTAGAAATTGTGCAATTTAGTTTGGTAGCCTACTGGGCTCCATAATTGTGCAATTCTTCCAATCAAGCTTCATCTAGAAAGTTGTGCAATTCCTCCCAGCAGGGCTGCTCAACCTAGGAATTACATAATCCTAGGCAGCAGTCAGCTACTCTAACAAAAAATTGCACAAATCTCCTGGGGAGTCAACCCAGCTCCCATCCTGAAATGTGCATTTTCTCCCATTGGTTGAGCAGGATCTTACATGTACAGTTGGTATGACCAATTCCACCCGACACCAAGGAAAATTGACTTGCATGCATGGGATGCTTTTTCCCAGAATAGAAAAAGCAACATGCAAAAAGCATCCCTAGATTTTAGGGAGCTATTTTTAGCAATCGGAGGTTACATGCAAAGATCATTTTAGAATCTCTCCTCCAAGTGTCGCTTTTTCCTAGATTTTTGGCATGCACATCATGAGATCCAAACTAATTTATTTGATGCTTCAGAGCTCATTTATCACATCAATCTTGGAGCTCTGACATCCATAGCACATCCAGGACTCTTTGACACATCCAGCTCAGCTATTCATGGGTAAGTGGCCTCAACTTGTCTTTTACAACATTTATAATGCTTTTTGTGTTTTCTCTTGTGTGAGTGTTGTTTGCCTGATTTCTTTGAACGATTGTTGTTGTTTACATGCATACTAGCTTGTACTAGCACTGTTTCAGTTTTCATTGCTATCTCACTATTGTCACACGCATGAAGCTGTTTTGCATGAATGGTCCCCGATTTTACTTTGTTTTAGTTAATTTATTTTATGCTAGTTATGATTGTACTTGGGTTTTGATTTAGATTTGGTGGTGGGATCACTGACTTAGATGGATAGAGGGATGTCTTTTACCATTGGGCTATGGGTCAAGTGTTAAGCAAACATGACTAGATCAAGTTCTAAAGGTAGTGCTTATAGGGTAAGGTAGCTGAGTAAATTCAGATCTTGAGGCTGGCTGGTGAAGTTGATTTCAATCAGATCCAAGAAGTAATTAAGGGTTCCTCAAATAGGATAATGAGAGAAGTGAAAGAGGTCAACCATGATGGGAGAGCAATTAAGGATTCTCAGATCCAGATATTAGAAGAAAACATTAAAATGATTAATTGTTCAAGAAAGAGTGTACTTAAACAAATTCTGTAATATAATTCCATTTAATTCATTCAATGTAGATAACATGCAATTTTGTGAAATACATAAGAAAATAACAATTTGACAAAAGAAAATACTTCACTGAAGTAGCTCAACACATGAATCTTGTAATGCAATCTCTTTATTACTCAGTCTAGTCTACCGACTTGAAAAAATGGTACAATGAACCCTTAGGTTTTAGATCAATACAACTATAGAAATGTCTAGCAATCCACCCTCTATACTTCGAATTATGAAGTATTTATACAAAAATAGTTTACAAAATATCCCAAACTGTCTTGGGAATTAATCTAGGAAAAAGAAATATCTTCATGCAAGAAGATAGAGGCAGATATTCGACTATTGCAATCTGTCCCTATTTATTAGGCTCTGCTATCTTTCTTTGATCTTTTGTTGTTTATTCTCCTTTGCTTTTGGTCTTCCACGCTGACTATTTTTTTTAGTTTTCCCTTTTGACTCATACTCTTTCATCTAAGTCGGCCTTCTGCGTTTTCTTTACTGCTTTGTTTTCACTTTTTACTTTGCATTTTTACAGTAAGTCATTTAATATCTCCCAAGTCTCTTCATTTGGTAATTTGATATTTACCATTTTTTCGTAGATTTCATCTACTTCTATGTATTTTGAAAAGGTGAGCCTGTTCACAAAAAGGTGTTTTACCTCATGTTGGAGGTAGAGTAGGTTCTCAAATGTCTGGTACAGAAATTTTCCTATAGGCATAACTTTCATGGAAGAATGATTGGCTTGATTTCTTGCCACTTCTCTGATTTTCTTGTTGTATTCCTCATGGGGCATCAATTTTTCCTTTATCACCAAGGGATTTGGCAGACCTTTCTGCCTTAAAGCATAAAACTTAACCATGAACCTGTCTATAGCCAGCTGCATGGTTTGGAATTTGTCCTTAAGGTTCATCATTAAATTCCTCTTGGTGATCACCTTTTTAACTTCTAGTATGGTTCCATTCCTATCAGCTATGTCCAGCTCTTGCAATTCATATTTATTTTTAGAGTTAAGGAAATGTATTACTCTAGTGGCTTCTTCTGGCATGTCTCTAAGTTCAGCCTTAACTCGCTGAATTGCTTCTCTAGCCTCTTTGACTAAATCATTTTGTTCAATGATGACTTGTATAGATGGCCACATATCATTGACAGAGTCAATGATATTGGCCCATAACTATTCTTTAGATTGGGAAAGTGACTCCTTCAATGTTAGCTCTTTCTCCAAATTCTTCATTCTCTCAGTCAACCTGGTTGACTTCTAAACTTCATTCTTGTGCATAATCTGTGCTAGTTTCTTCTCATCCCCGAGACTTGTTATTTTTTCTTTTAGTTTATTTATCTATGTGGTCTAAATGGACATGTCCTCCATTTCTTTGACCAGTTTGCTTGCCTCATCACTTGGTTGAGCTGTTTTTGTTGTTGAACCTGTTGCTGATGTAGATGTTCTTCTAGCTGGAAGTGTTGTAGCCAGTGGAGCTGTGGGAGCCAATGAAGCTGCCAAGGTTGATGGTACTGGTGGAATGGCATTGGCAGTTGTTGTCTCAACCTATTTTAGCTTTATTAAGTCGTCCAACTCCTTCTCCACTTATTTCAATTGATCATTTAATTGGAGAATGAGATCCATCATCTCCTCCTGTTGAGTTTCGCTTTCAAGGTCCTCCTTGGTCTATGCATGCTCTGAACGAGGTAGCTTTAGTTGCTTCTTCAAAGTAGCAATATCCTCATTATTCTTCTTTATTAATTTCTCTGCAGGTTTGACATCATTGGGATAATACCCAAGCTCAATCACCAAGTCTTCCAATGACTTGATTCAATTATCTTTGGCCTGTGAGAAAGCCTTTTATAGCTTATACTATGTTGTGATATTATCCAGTAAACCTTGGAGTTTGTGCATAGTCATTTCTTTATTTTTCATGGCGGAATAAATAATCTCACTTGCCTACTTATGGAACTCAATTTGGTCAATAGGGTGAACATCCCTAGCCAAAACTTCAAAATCTATTTTCTTGTAGTCTGCTGATGATCTTGGCTGTTGGACTATAGGCTGCATGAATTTCATTTGCATTTTACCTGTCTTAATGTCAAAGGATAACATTAATATATTTTGATTTGCAGGTGTTTTCTTAAAGTAATGGGCATAAGTCTCAGCCTTCAATGCCTCATTTCTCAACTTAATTTCCTTGTACTTCTCTTTAATATCTTTCTCTTTATCCATAGGCTTGCTGGATGAAGAGACTTCAATGTTGAGCTGTTTCTCAATAAGTTGAGTGTTTGAAGTAGAAGGCTAGTGTGTTTCTTCTAAATTTGTTGGGCCTTTACTCCTTCCAACCATTGTTTCAGTGTCAATGATTTCCACTATGTCAATGGTGTCTTCTTGTTCAGTTACAAGATTAAGCTTGGGCCTCTTCCTGTAATTGATCTCAAATTGGTTACTATAGTGTCCATTGCTGAGCTAGAACCTTCTTGCCTGATTCTTTTTGCATTTATGTGTTGATTGCTTGGAGTCTGCAAAATAGGAGGAATATTCATCTATTCTTCTAGGGCTGGAACCTACAGAAAGGAACTAGTATCAATCTACTTTTCCACATCTATCAAAGTATTCTCCACATCTACTACAGTATTATCCACATCTAACAAAGTGTTTTCCAGCCATTCTGACTGGTTGGAAAATATCTTAATGTCTGGCCTAGGATCATGTATGAAATGACTCAATTTGATTTTGAGCCTTAGTCTATTTATGACTACATGAGCGTCATACTGCCACATAAAACTGCTCTTGAATTTCTTTCATAAGTTGTAAGATTTTTTCTACCTCTTGTCCAACTTCCTTATTATTACAAATAAAGGGGCCTAATTGATTTTTCATTTAAAACTTGGTCTTCTGCCTACCTGATAGGAAATTAACTTCATCAGAGTTTATAGTCTGCCTACAATACTTTAATGCAAATATCATCATGGGGAGGTATTTAGGCAGTTTGTAGGGAGGTAGTTGGCATCCATATATCTTGATCTCTCTGTGGTCTTGGTATAGATACTAGTCCCCCACTCTATTGTTCTTTGACAACTATAAAACTCTCTTAATCTCCTGACTAATTCTAGGTTTATAGCTACAGGTTAGAATTGTAGGAATTTACATGGTAAGTTCCCCAGATAGAACACCAAAGGACACTGCTCACAAATAGATCATAGATCAATACACCAATATTCTTGACATGGTTAAAACCCTAAAAAAGGGAAACAATCCATGGCCTAAGCCAACGTGGCCACTTCAGGAAATTTATTAATAAAAGAATGAAAATTTGCATAAGATTCTCTCATGAACGGTTACCCTACAAATGACCCTCCATGCTCTTTAAATAGAGATCACAGACCAATCGGGTGTTAAGCCACAAATCAAGTGTCAATAATACCGAGGAGAGAATGAATCATCATATCATTACATATCGTGACCGTTAGATTGTAAGTTACAAAAGTACATAGTAAAGAAACACACTTTACCTAACTCTACACTATACCAAGTTATACTTAACTATTTCCTATGTGTCGGAATATCCTAACATTACCCCTTAAGAACAACTTGGGATAGGATTGAAGGATGTTAAAATATGACACAATAGGAGAAGGAAGGAGGCATTAGAGCCTATCCCCCCTTAGTAACAACTTCCTGAACTCCAACCATAAATCGAGGTTTAGTAAACTTTGCCTCTATGAGAGCCTTTGTAAAGATGTTTGTCCTCTGTTGAACAATATTGCACGTCAAGAACATGGTCATGAATGAGCTTTTTGATGAAGTGCATGTGCATCTCAATGTGTTTGATGCGCTAATATTGGACTGTATCTTTGCATATTTGAATGGCACTTTGATTATCACACCAAAGTGTAGTCGGATGATGCTGCTGAAAGCCAAACTCTGACAGGATCTGACGAAGCCATATGACTTCCTTACTAGATCCTATGACACCATGATACTCTGTT
>APFE031563189.1:153309-165024 GCA_000404065.3 Pinus taeda
CTTGTGAGAAGTATTATGCTGTGTAATGTTATATGACTCAATCATTAATATACAGATAGTTGGGGTTTTTAGCGAGATCTTTTCCCCGGGATACATACTGTGTTAATGTGTGAATGCTCTTGATGTTTTATTGTTATTGATGCTGCTATATTGATGATCAACGTAGAGGAGCTTATGTATTGTGTATGATGTTTTCCACAATAGTACATGATCAGGATAATCTCTGTTGAATATGTGTTAAATTATTCAAAATTTCTACAGATTCTAAGTGGCCATCTCGTTTACAAAAGTGCAATGCCTATCAATCATCTTCCCTTTGTTTTTATTTGCCTTATCATTTTGCTGAAATGATTTTTCATTTTGGGAGTGAAATGACTTAGGACCCTTGTTTGGTTTAGAACCATTCTTTTTAGGATACAACTTCTTAGGATTCTTTTAATTTTGTTGTTGCTGGGTGGCTAAGGCTTTCTTAGAAGAGTTTCCAAGGTTAAGAAGACCAAGATGTAAGAGTTTTTCTTGTTCTCTTATTAAAGAATCACAAAAGGCATCAAAGGAAGGGGACTTGTAGTCTTGTCCTTGAGAAATGAAGGCTTCTCTTGTAGAATGGAAGGTGGAAACAAACACAGAGTAGCCTGGTCTGAACTTCGTAAAAATGGAATAGATAAGGTTACCATCTTCTTTCTTAACATTAACACCTTCCAAGAGAAGTCTAAGGGTCTTGAACTTGGGTAAAAAATCTTCAATGGAAGAAAAATTATTGAGGTCCAATGTAAGCAACTCATTTTCAAGTTGATGGGCTCTAATTCCATTTTTAATTCCAAAAACTTTAGTGAGCTATTTCATTGCTTCATTATGAGAATCATGTTCTGCGATATGGAATCTAAGGTCTAGAGAAATAGACATCCCTATAAACCCACGTTCTTGATCTTCCCTATTGTCCCATTTGGCTACCTTATCTTCATCCTGAGGTTTGGTTTCTTGGCCTGAGGCTATTCTATAAATACCTTTACTTCTAAGTAGATCCACAATGTAGGACCACCATTGGAAGTAGTTGGTGTTGTCAAGAATAGCTTGGGATGGACTTTCCATTTTAACAGAAACTGAAGTTGTAGATGTTGAAACTAAATGTTCTAATGGAAAGACCTCAAAACATTAGGCTGATTCAAAAAAACCGGCTCTGAAAACGACTTCTGGATGAAGAAGTTATGGCTTTCTGAAGAAAAGTTGTTGAAGATGCCGACGAAGTACGGGAATGTGCAGAAATGATTGATAATGTTATATTTAAAAAAAAAAATATGTGCCCTTTCCAAACTTAATATAATTAGCTCAAAAAAAAGAAAGACTTGAACTCAAGACCTCTATTCTCATAAAGTAGCTTTGGACGAAGTGAGCTAGATTAAAAGGTTAGTAATTTTTGGAAAATAAGAAGGCGTTTTTTTTTTTTTAGTCACTGAAGCTTTGGGGTGCATGCTTACTTGAGAAAGCTCTTTTTTCTCCTAAAAAACAAAAAACGCAAAACCAACACAGACATACAAAAGAAAGCAAACCTTATGGCTTGAAGTTAGCTTTAGCCGAAAACTAAATATTTTCCTGAATGTTTCTGATTTTCCGAGATCACACTAAGGCGTGGTAGAAAAGAGCATACGCATTAGAAAAATCCTTCCTTTCTGTTTCTAATTTGCCTACATCGCACAAAGTCATGGGGCAAAGAGAATACGCAAAAATGAAAGGTATAGATCTAGTAATAAAAAACAAAGAGCTATATAAACCGAAATAAATAGAGAGAAAATAACTAAAAAATACCAATAAACATTGTATACCTCTAGATCTTAAAACTGACATAGCTAGGGCTACCGAAAACCTTTTCGCATCAAACAAAAGGGGTTCCTTATTGGAACAGATGCTCCTAACACAATAAAGTAGTCCTCTCAACCTGAAAGCAGTCAGTAACAATAGATCTAGGAAACGACAGTTGGATGCAGTTCTATTGGCTTCATATTTGGTTCACCAATGGATGAAACCCTTAAAAAGCCCTGATACCATGTAGGAATTTACAGGGTAAGTTCCTCAGACAGAACACCAAAGGACACCACTCACAAATAGATCATAGATCAATACACCAATATTCTTGACATAATTAAAACCCTCAAAGAGGGAAACAGTCCACGGCCTGAGCAAACGCGGCCACTTCAGGGAATTTATTAATAAAATAATGAAAATTTACATAAGCTTCTCTCATGAATAGTTATCCTACAAATGACCCTCCATGCTCTTTAAATAGAGATCATGGACCAATTGGGTGTTAAGCCACAAATCAAGTGTCGGTAATACCGAGGAGAGAATGAACCATCAGATCACTACATATCGTGACGGTTGGATTGTATGATACAAAAGTACATAGTAAAGAAACACACTTTACCTAACTCTACACTAGACCAAGTTATACTTAACTATTTCCTACGTGTCAGAATATCCTAACAAGCATGTTTATAATAGGATGAAAAAATGAATCAATGTATTCTTTATAAGAAAAAATAGTGGAGTATCTTTGGATTAATGGTGTCCAATAGATGACTAATATTGGATTGCCTTTGGTGTCTAACTTGTGAATGCTGGCTGGAAATTTTTCTGAATGAAAGTATAAGAACATATGAAATAGTACAGATCAATATTTGAAGACTCTATCAGTTGGTAATCTGATAAATTGTTCATGGATTCTGTCTTCTATGAAATGAGCATGGTTGTAAATTATGGCAGGAGGCTTGCCTGGGCAAAAGATAGAAAGGAAAGCAAGAACAATCTCATCCACATGTTCATCAGAGGTGTACCCTAGAATGCAAGAGAGCATGGTAATAATTTGTTTTCCCCTCTCAAAGAAACTGGTGGCAGCATATGGAGGACTATCTGTAGGAGTATGAGACTCCTCTATGATTAAAGTTTGAAAAATATGGGCCTTCTTGGGAAGGTCTAGCTTGGTGTAGAGTTCAAGTAAACCTTCAATGGAAAGTAGGGTCTCATTTTGGCTTGGCTGGATTTGCAGCATTTGATTAATTGATTCTGCAGTAATGGTGAATAAAACTTGTTGGTCACAGGTGACTATGGCCCTTTGACTGGGAATATAGCAAGCTTGGCAGAAGTGGATGATTTCTGGGAATTGGTGTACCTGTGGGAACAAGAACTTGGGAAAATTTGACTCCCACAGGTGAATGTCATCATTCTGGTTCAAGAACTTGTCTTTAATCCAGTAGTGAAGTTTTAGTAGGTAAGCGAGGGAAGCAATATCCTTGATTTGAAAGTCTCTATCAGCTAAAGGGAGGTGGTCAATATCTAGGTGAGGGGTTCACAGAGGTCTTACATCCAGAGAGGTTTGGGAAGCCATGATTTGGTATATTGAACTGAATTAGTCATTATGTGGCTTCAGGAGTGAGGTCAAAAGGTCTAGAATAGTGGGAGGGTAATTTCAATCTCTAAAAAATGGGTTTTGGATGCATAATAGGTTTCTCTTCAATTTAGAAAGGTTTTTCTAATTAATTTACTTAATTAATCTTTTGAAATTTACTATGCATAGATTAAATTGCAGGGTTGTTCTTCTTCTATCAATAATATCTGGAAATTTGACGGTTTGGTGCACAAATGGGGTTTTGTGGTAGCTGTAGAGGTTACTGAGGCTTCAGTTGTCAATTGGCTGCTTCAATTTGGTGTCTATAGCATCCTTGGCTGGCAAAAGGTGGTGAAATTGGTTGCGTAGAGGTTCAGGGTGTCAGACTTGGTTTACAAGGTTTACAGCTAAAATGAGTGAAAAGAGTAAAATGGAGCATTTTTAGCCTTTTAACCAATAAGGGTTACATTTTGGCCCAAGATTTATTGAATGAACAGTGGGTAGTTTTGGTTTAAGCAGGAAGGTACTTTTCGGTGATATCACACCGTTTTTGGATAGTGGGTAGTATTTTTTGTGAGCATGCGATATAACCTGGTGCCACAACGTAGCCAAACAACACTTGACCAAAACAACGAATATCACATGCTCTCAGGTTGTTAACTATCGGACGATGAATCCGCGTGATATCACTGTGCACCATTGGATCTGGGGGGTGGGAGATCGGAGGGATATCGCGCAGCGAAGTTGCACAGATGGAGTCGAGAAAGTGGTTGGTGGGGCACGAGCTTTAATTACAATGAATTTTAATTAATTAACAAAATAATAATGGGATTTAAATATAAGCATCGAGTTAATAAGAGGTGGGACCATGGGTTATATGGCAGGGTTTTTTAACTTCACCAAGGGTTAAAAAGGGTGTCGGGAAATTATAACTTGGGGGATTTATAAAGCGGGACTTTAGGAAATAACTTAGGATAAAAGGGGTTTTGTGGGTTTTTAAAGGGAAAAGGGGAAACTAATAAGGGGGGAATGTAGTATTTGTAATGGGAATGGGTTTCACACTAGGGAAAGGGGTTTTGGGAAGGGGGGATGATTTTTGAATGGTAATTGTCTAGGGAAATGTGTGAAAGAAAGGGATAAAAGGTAAAAATGAAGGGAAAGGGTTTTTACAAGTAATGAAGGGATAATGGGTGGAAATTAATAAAGTAAGTGTGTGGGGGTCTAGTGAAATGAGTTGAAATCAGTAAACAAGATTTGGTGCATATCCTTTCTCTTTCACAATTTTTCCTACACATGAAACATAGCATTAAGCATGATGAATGTGCTTTTGACTTAGCAATATTGTGCATTTGCAAAATTTCTTCTACCTACCCTTTATTTACCATATCATTTTCTCTTCATTCAATGGGTGCATTTGAGATTGTTAACCCTTCCTTTATTTTTCTTTTGATAAGAAAACTATCTAATTCTAACCTTATAATTTCCAATGAGTCAAATTAAATTGATGATCTCATTATTATTCTCTACCTGACTACTGATCTAACAATATTAAAGAGTTTGGCTAGCTATTTATTCTCTATCTATCAACATGAAATTTAAAGCATGAATGAGTCAAGATTAAACTATTTGACTATCATGGATTGTGGCATTTTTGACAAGCTACACACAATCTTATTCTGCAAAGCAAAGTAAAAGGTAGTGGCATTTGAATGTGCACACTTTCATGATCTATTTTTATCTCTTTTTTGGGTTTCATATTTTTTACTTTTTTTTATCTTTTTTCTTTCGTTTTTTCCTTTGATTATTCTTTTAGGACATACCCTCTTTACATTGTTTATTTTTTAATATGGAAAACATTTTGCAGAAAGCAAAAGTAGGTACAATATTACAAGACTAACCATAGCCAATTCAACATTATGAATCCTATTATTATAGACCCTAACAGTGGCTCCACATGGGGATGACATTTCCTGGTGAAATGTTAAGGACTTTAAGATCAGTAGCCTTTGAAACTTTGACTGTGGTTCCCTTGTAACTGCTCCTCTCTGATTATGCTTTATTCATACATATGACAGTATACCTTTCAAAGCTCAAGGCCTTCTCAATGAGCTTCAACTTCAAAAGATTACCATCCAATACAATCTAAACTTTGCAATGTTATATACAATGAGAAAAGTAAAATGGACTACTGTTAGTCTGTGGATAAGTAGTGCTTCAGCATTCTACCATTGATTGGTCCTCTTGGTAGATCTATTCCATCTAACTGTCTCAACAAAAATGCATTGTTACCTCTATAACCATAAATGATATAAGGGCCTTGCCATGGGAAATCAACTTTACCATGTTTACCCTTCTCTTCTCTTCTAGAATCCCATTTGAGTACTTTATCACCTATGTAAAAATCATCAGCTTTGGTTTTCTTGTCAGTAGTCTTTTTTATTTTCTCTTAGATCACTTGTGATTTGACATAGAATTCTTCTCTACTCTGCTACAAATGTATTTTTTGATTTATCCTCCTTTGGATATCATTTGGTTCTACTTGCAACTCTTGAATCATTTTCATCACTGGTACTCCTAAAGAGGATGCAAAAATAACATCCATACCATACACTAGATGGTAAGGAGATGTACCAATGGACTTTTTGGTAGTTAGTGTGTCTGCCCATAAGGCATTTACCAACTTTTTGTTCCATGTCTTCTAGTTGTCTTCTAGCAGTTTCTTAATGATATTGACAAGGCTTTTGTTTGAGGATTCTACAAGTCCATTACCTTGAGGGTAATAGGCAGTGGAATGGCCAAGGGTAATGTGATATCTATTACAAAAGTCTACCATTCTCATGGATTTGAAAGCAGTTGCATTATCAGTAATGAGATTTTGGGGGCATCAAAATCTAGAAAGGATATTGTTCTCAAGGAATGAAATGATGACAGAGTCTATGGCTTGTCTAGAAGGGATGGCTTTTATCCATTTAGTAAAGTAATCAGTGGCTATCAAAATCCATTTATGTTGGGCTGAGGAGGATGGGTGAATTTCCCCAATGAAGTCTAAACCCCATTGTTGACAAGGCATTTATGTGGATATGGGTTTGAGAGGTAATGGTAAGAGCTTCCTTTTGCCTTCAAATATTTGGCACTTGGGACAAGAGGTCATATGTTTCTTGACATCAGCAAAATGGGTGGGCCAATAAAACCCCACCCTTAAGAACTTATCTAAAGTAGTTTTCCCGTATAGGTGTCCTCCATAATCTCTTGCATGAAATTCTTACATAACTTTGTCAACTTCATCTTTTAATAAACAATTTAATAGAATGCCACCATTATCTTTCCAAAATAAAGCATTGCCTATGATACAATATTTCACTGATTTCATTTTCAAAAATCTACTTTTAGTTCTAGATAACCTTTGAGGAGCTTGTAAGTTTAGTAAAACGAATATAATATCTGCATACCAGGGTGAATCTATGAAAGCTTCACTAATCTGTGGAGTCGCCATCTCTTCCTGATCATCTAGGGCACAAATGAAATATATATATAAGGCCTGATAGTTCGGTTCAACCATGAGTTTAGATAAACCTTGGCCTTTGATAAGTTTTGTAGGTTTTATTTCTATGTCATATTCCAATATAGTGGCAATCCATCGCCTCTTTTTCCTTCAGGCCCATTCTATGTCAGAATGTCCTTTGCTACTGAATTTGGAACATAAGCAATGATGTGTGAATACAAGATGTACACTCTGAAATCATTAATAGCTTTCACTAAAGCAAGTTCTTATTTTTCAATTATGTTGTACTTTAATGTATCATCTCTCAAAGATTTGCTGAAAAATGCAATAGGCTACTGATTAACCTTGATTATTCTTTTGCAACAAGACTACTGCAATAATATGTTGTAAGAAAAAGAAAAAATTATAAAATATTCTTGGAAATCAGGACTTATGAGGACTGGTGTTTTAGTAAGGGCTTCCTTGGTTGCCTCAAAAGACTATTTAGCCTCTACTGTCCAATTAAGTTCTGAATCTTTCTTTAACATGTTATTTAATTCTCTAATTAATTCTGCTAAGTTAGAAATGAATCTCCTAAGAAAAAAAAATTTGCCTAAAAATGGCAATAATTCTTTGATGTTTCTAGGATGAGTGATTTTTAGGATTGCCTCTATTCTAGTTGGATCTATTCTAATTCCATCTTTTGATATTATGTGCCCCAAGAATTTACCTTCTTCTAGACCAAAGAGTGTCTTTTTGGGATTTAAGGAAATACCAAATTTTATGCATTTAATGAAAACTCTTCTTAGATGATCTAGATGTTCATTATCTAATTTGGAAAATATTGTTATATCATCTTCGTAAACCACTAGAAATTCATGGATTTCTTTTGCAAAAGCTATATCCATTTCTCTTTGGAATGTTGCTCCAGCATTCATCAATCCAAAAGGCATCTTCAAATACATCGAAGTAACCCAGGGAGTGGTAAATGTAGTCTTCGCTTGATCCTATGGTTGAACCAAGATTTGGTTGTATCCAAAGAATCCATCAAGCAATGAAATTATGGATGATCCTACCACCCTCTGGAGAATGTGATCCATTTTAGGGAGAGGGTAGTTACCTTTTAATGACACTTTGTTCAAGTTCTTGAAATCAACATAGAGTCTGATTTCTCTTGTTTTCTTTCTAGTAGTGACCAAATTAGAGATCCAATCTGAACATCTAATTGGTGCTATGATTTGGGCATCATACATCATTTTTACTTCTTTTTCAATTAATGGCATAAGAACTGGATTAATTCTCCTAAGCTTTTGTTTAAAGGGTTTATGATCTTCTTCGATGGGTATATTATGTTGAATAATGTTCGTATCATAAGACTTAAGGTCTTCATAATTCCAAGCAAAGACATCTTGAAACTCTTTGAATAGACTTATGTATTTGAGCTTTTCATCTAGAGGTAATGTTTCTGATATTTTGATAAGCTTGGGTTTTTCTTCTATTCCTATGTTACATTCTTCTATGTATGCTCTTAAAGGCTCCATTTTTGGTTTCCTAGCTACATCATTTGAATCAAACAAATCTTCTAATGGGACTAATCCTTTAGGCAAAAAGTTATTATTAAGGTTTAAAATATCAAAATCATCATTGGTTATTTCTTCTATTTCTACTTTTCTAAGTTATCTATCCTACTTTAGTGAATTTAGTGGGTTTATCCACATCTAAAGCATTTATATCTATCTCACTATCTATTTTGTTATCTACTATACAATTAGCATCTATGTTACAGTTTTGAAACTCTCCTTCAACATTCATGAAATCATAAATTTGAGAATCTTATGAAAAAATCTGCCAATACTTCAAATTGTCAGGTATAACAGGTCTGTGTCTTACTTCTGCAGTGTACTTGTGGTTGGTCTGAAAAGGTAATTTAGAAGTGCTAATAAAAGTAGCCAAACTGTAAGATTTCATGTTATGTTTCCTAGGAATAGCAGCAAAATCAGTTTCAAGAAGATCCTTAATCAGATCTAAAACAGTTTCTCTGTATTGGCTAAGTCTGGGATTATTCACAGAGTACTCTCCTTTAATTTTTTTATAATCAATTCTAAGTCTCCCATGATAGAAACTCTCTTGGCTCCAAGTTTTCTCACAATTTTTAGTCATAAGATTAAATCTTCATACTCTGCCATGTTGTTTGTGCATTTATAGTTTAATCTAAAGCATGACCTTCATAATGATTATTTTCCATGTTATGAATCCAAACTCCTACACCTGCTCCTAATCTATTTACAGAACCATCAAAATCTAAATGCCATAGAGATTCATGAGAAATGTTTTCACTACCAGGTGCGTTGTATTTTTCTTCTTCAACTATGATCTCATTTTGGTCATTGTCTAAATTATACAAGATGAATGAGTCCACATCAGAATCCATGCAGTATATAGGGTAATTCTGTGGTTTTTCTAAACTAGTTACCATGTATTTCATCTATGTTTCTCTGCAATGTTTTCTTTGCTGACCAAAAATAGAGATGGTGGCATATGACATGTCTAATTGTAGAGATCCTTGCAATTTTTCTCCCAATGAGCAAGATAATAGCATTCCATACTTGGGTGGGATATCAACAACTACTATGTCCATAAAAATACTCTTTGTTGGGCACTTGACTAGAGTCACCCACAAATCTTTAATCAAGCCAAGGTATTTGGCTTGGCTAGAATCAAAGGAAAAGAGGTCCTTGTATGGTCTGGCGATATCCAAGTTTAATCTCTCCATGATTGCTTTAGGCATTAAGTTATGGGATGCCCTTGAATCTAGCATAGTATTATGTAATATTTTATCATGAACATTTAAGATATGTAGAATGGAGGGATACCCCCTTGTTGATGCTTTCCATTCACTTCTAGACCAAATAACAATTTAGGTCGATCATTGTTAAGGTTTACAACATCTTCTCCTTCACCTATGTTTAGTGATTGAGTGATTTGTGTTATTTATGATTTATTTTTTACCAGCTCTATCAAAGGAACTGATATTTACAACTTGGCTATCTTAGTCTTTATGTTGAATGGTAATTGAGTTTTTCCTATTTGTATTAGATCTTCCTTAGTAATTTTGGTCTGTGTAGTTTTATCTTCTTTTTTAGCACTTGGCAATTCAGTTTGTGCACCATCAGTTTTGTTTTTAATTTTCTCAATTGGAATGGTTTGAGTAATAGTTTCAGTTTCAGTTTCAGTTGAATTTATATCTACAATTTTTGGGTTGGAAGTCTTCTGAGTTACTCTAGGGAGAATTTGTAGAACTTTGGTCACTGGAGCTTATGTTATTTTTTTAGTTTGGGTTTGGACTGATTTCTTAGTGGGAATTTCAGTATTTTTTTTTCTTCTAAGGCTATACTATTTGTGAAATTCATAAATAGGAGATTCATAGCCTTGTTTATAGTCAAAGGACTCCCCAGATTCTAACTTCAATTGTTGTAAGATGTACATTTCATGTTCTTCCTAAGTAAGAAAAACAACATCTTCATTTTTAATTCCTAATGGATTTATCTAGGTATCCTCCTCTTCTTCATGGTTTTGTGAACCCTCAGCATAGTTTTCTTGGAAAGGAGGTCTAATTTGTTGATTTGGTATAGCATCTCTTATCTTTCCAGTGTTAGGATTATTTCTAAAGTTGGGGTTCCTTATTG
The DNA here is from genome assembly GCA_000404065.3 of Pinus taeda. Lineage (NCBI taxonomy): Eukaryota > Viridiplantae > Streptophyta > Pinopsida > Pinales > Pinaceae > Pinus > Pinus taeda. The sequence continues at coordinate 163,856 of APFE031563189.1, forward strand.
GGGGCGTTTGTTGATTTTCCCACTAATATTTCCTTTCCGTGTTTTATAATCTATCCATTATCCTTTCTACACTCTTAGCTAAACTATCTATTTTACCATCTGAAGTGGAGGTTTCCTCTTTAATGACAACACTTTTCTCATTTCTCATCCTAGCTTTCTTAGATAATAAATTGGCTTCTACACTAACAACATTACTTTGCATTTGTTCCAATGTTTCAGGGTTTCTTTCCCTCAACTGGTAAGACATATTAGTGTCAAAATCATCAGGGAATTTGATGAGTGCTAAGTCTGGTGGAGGTTTAATATTAGCATGGATTTCATTATAGATGTTGTTGAACCTAGTATAATAATCTTGAACTAATTCATTAGGAGTTCTTCTAATGTTTTCATATTCAAATAATATTTGTGGAGGGTTTTTCCTTTTCTCCCACCTATCAATAAAAAATCTATGGAAAGTAGCTAAATTTGCAATATGTTTGGCAAGTAAAACTTTGAACCATTTTTTAACATCATCTGTCAGTGTTTGGGAAAATAACCTCATTTTCACATCAAACACATCAATCTTGTGTAATTCAAAGTAATCAATCATTTTATTGACATGTTTTTGGGAAGTATACTGGCCAGTAGCATTAAACAAAAATATTTTACTTTGATAATCTTGGGGTATGGCATGTAGTTGGGATGGTAAGACCAAAGGTGCATATCTATCTACCATGGCTGAGATTTTGGTTTGATTGGGGGGAAAAGTAGTGGTGCTTGGAGAAGAACTTGAGATGGCTATGGATGAACTAGATGAGCTGGAGATGTTTAGTTGGAGAGGAAGTTGAGGAATAACTGGTTTAGGGGAATAAACTATGGTGGATATGTTGATGGATTTTATCCCCTAGGGCTTTTAGGTGGAACCCTAGCAGACTGAAAGTTTCCTAAACAAAGAAACATGCACACACACAGCCATTATGCTAGCAAAAGCTAATTCTAAGGTAAGAAGGACGTAGCTCAGGTCCTACGTTCGGGTAGTTCCTCAAGGGTCCAAACCCTTCTTCACGTCCCTTTCGCTCCTTTGCCCTATAAAACCAACAATTCCAAAGAATGCAACAGTATATGGACAAAGATTTATACAAAAATCATCTTTATGTTATACAAGAAAGGAGTTAGTTATGAACTTTTAG
>APFE031563191.1:0-21917 GCA_000404065.3 Pinus taeda
ATGGAGCTAGTTCATCGCTTTGGGGGAGCAGGCAGATGTGGCTGTAACATTCCATTGTTGGGGCTAGCAGGTTTACATGGATGTATTGTATGGTTGGAACTTACACTTCTTTATATAATAAGAGCCAACGTGTTTTCACACATGTATTGAATTTGTTGTAAGTTTGATATTTAACACTTGTAATGCATGTTTCTTTAACCTGTGTTCTACATCTGAACTGTTTCATTTGTTGTAATGCATAATCTATTAATTGAAATGTGTTGTAAATGTTGTTAATGTTGTCCCTTCTGTGTAGACTACTTTGTTGGACATCAGACAAACCTTTCACATGAACCTTGCTATAACAACTGTTGCACTCGTTCGGACTGATCCGTGAGTGTTGTACATGTTATCTTACCTTGTATGTTGTGACTACCACATCCGAGTGGACTGCTCCACCAAAAGCTGTGTATGTACTTTTGTGTTGTGTGTTCCTAGCTGAGTTGGGACTGATCCATTTCAACCTAGAACTCACCTTCACCCTCGTCTCAACCCACCTGTGTTAGAACCTCTCATGCATCTTCCTTGAATCATTGCAACAGTCACGCCCTTGCTACCAATAGAGTTATCTTATTTGCCTCTGTGCGACATCGCGGTCAAGGCATTGTTATACGACCCACTGCTGGGACTCCTACACCAAATGGTATGAGGTCTAATTGGGACTTCTTACCGGGGAGATCCCTTTACATGTTGGCACCCAGATGACAAGCTGAGTCCTCACATATGTTTTGAATCTCTACACATCTATCATGGTTAACTACCGAGTGGCTCTTCCAAAATGTATGTCTTATGGAAATGATTTCATCATCTTGGAACATCTCTTGAATAACTTGTCTCATAAAAAATTTGATGGTAGAGGCTACATTGCCTTGGTAAGGCACATGGTCGACATTGTAGGCTCATGTGAAAGACGTGGATTCTTTGAAGAATACATGAGCTATGCGTCGTTAATCTACATGTTTCGAGGGAACCCAATGCACTGGTGTGCCACACTACCCAAAAAATCTATTCATTCTCTTGCTCATTTGGTCGCAGAGATAGACCATGCTTTTAATCACTATGATTGTAAAGAACTCAACAAAGAAATTCTGAAATTACAAAAAGCACCCGATCAATCCATCGAACATTTTCACACACGCTTTTGTAATCTTGCATACCGATTCCCGGAAGATGATATTGATTGGGAATTTCTTGATGGAATATTTGAGTATCTTCTTCACATATCCAAACCCCGCTCAGGACACTTTGGTGATGGAGCTATGGAATCACAGGCATGCACAGTTGTTGTCACAAGTGACTGTCTGCCTTCACCACATCAAACAGCTCCACCACCGCGGAGTGATGTGGGAGATCATGCACACACCTCGGTTGAACTGTCACATCCTCCCACTCCACTTGCTCTTGAGATTTGCACATATTTGGCTTGCAAGCTTGTTATTTGTCACGTGGACTTGTTCCCTAGACCTATTCCCTCGCATTCTTTTGATCCTCTAGATTGTACTGTCTTGTGTTCTCCCATTCCGGACTCCTCACTTGTTGTGAACGAGGATCAAGCTATTGACGAAGTTGGTGTTATGCAGCCAACATGTGCCATCATTTATGATGACTGTGTGTGGGAATCTAAAGAAGAGCCCATAGTGAAGGATGACTCCCTTCCAGCTGCACCTCATCCGCTTCATCCCGGCATCCCTTTTGATTCTGCCATTGCTGATTTCTCCTGTGAAAATTCATTCCCGGATGCTTCTACTTCTGATCATTCACAGGACACCTCTAATTTCAGTATGTCATTACAGTGCGGAGAGGACACATCTTCCTTGGAAATTTCGTTCAATCTGTCATCTATCATTCTTGAAAACACAGAGGGTGAGCATCTTTGCTCCCCATCTATCCCTCTTCCCTATTCATCAAATCATGAGGATGTTGACAAACATCCTGAATTTTCTGATCTTGGTTGTTGTGATCTATTCACTTCCTCATCTGATCATGATGTTGATCCAATTGTTGTTAATATATCCAACACACTGGTCTACAATGATTTATCTATCGACAAAGTCGAGACCCCCCAGACTGTCGAGGCACTTTAGCTCGAGCTGATGGTTATGTCAGGCCCTCACTGTCTTGAGGTTGGTTTCACTTTCGGTCAAGAAATTGTTGAAACAACCAGGGCTCCTCATCACTCTCTACTCTGCATAGAAGATCAACCAAACCCCCAGATTTCGCTTCCTCCACTTGTACTACACGATCCCATTGCTCATGCATTGGAGGAATCTTACATAGCAAGCACACATGCACAACACAAGTGGTCTACCTTTCTCATGTTTGCTTGCATGTCACATTCAAGAGAATGCATACACTTAATATCTTCACGCAGGGAAGCACAACATCATGGCAACACCATAGAATGCATGTCATGCACTTTCACTCATCTTTGTTTTGTGGTCACTTGTAAGCTCGAAATGTGTTTGTCTTCTATAGAATTTTCTCTACAAATCAGCTAGCTCACTGATATCATGTAGAAATTTCACCTACAGATCAAACTGATATATGCAATGTACTAAAGCATAATACTAGATCAACATCTACCATAAACTTTGTGGAAGCTAATCAACCATGAGCAACATCAAGCATGAACACATATAACTGATAAGAAGGAATCAATCACACATAACACAGAAGAATTTATCCAGAAAAAGCACCAGCCTAAAACCCCATCTCTGTATTATTAATCAGGTGGAAATCCTCAACAAAATCCAAAAAGAATCAGCTCAAAATCTATCCTGCTCCCTCTGTACTCTGATGATATAGCTCATGGACTATCTGGGCCTATATATATAAGCTCCACAAGTCCTCCAAGCCCCTATTTCCTTGTGCAGTTTTGATTGGGGTCCAATTACATAACATGTGTAAATTGGCCAAATCATACCTACTGTCACCTCAGGTCCAACTACGCATTACTAGAAGGAATAATATTCCTTCCTCATGCAAGGAATATTCACTAGGAATATCCTAGCAATTGATAGTACATTGTCCCTCATCTGATCTCAACTGGGACTCTATTTGAACTGACATGCATCAGTTATCCATGAGAGAATACTCGGTTATCTGAAAATAACAGTGGTCACATGCATGCAAGCATCAACAAACTGTATCTCATTTATTTAACAACTTGTTAAATTAATCTAACTGAACTTGACTAAGTTAAACTAAGTCAACTGATCCTCTCAATATAAAACTCATCCTTAGTTCCTCAATCAGTGGAGAAATTATTGCATGTTCTCACAAAGACTTCAAGTTTGATTTTCCTTCACTAATTAACTCAAACTGAATTAATTAATTAATATTCAAACTGCTGGTAAGACCAAATTCGAATTTTACTTCCTATTTTAGACCATGGACTCACCAAAAATAGGAATCCAACCAGAACTACTAAAAATAGAACTTCTATTTTTAGCACTTACATTTTTCATTCCCTGTTGCCCAATCCAGCACTGATACCAAAACTACTATTTTTAGCAGTGTTATTTTTAGCACTTCTATTTTTAGCATTTCTTGTTGCCATTTTTCAACATCTTCATTGTTACATTTTTCTTGTTTGCTGGTTCGTACAACTATTTTGTTCACGAACCATGCCTTCACCAACATGGGTCAACCAATGCACTGATGGTTGCATTGGAAGTATCATTTCACGTGAGAAGTCCCATCCACCCTTAGCTTAGGAGTAGGAGTAGTGTTTGCTTTCACTCAGTTTGCTTGCATGCTTGTTTTCTTACTTTCTTCATTGGTTGGTTTGTTTGTCTGCTTGGTTGTTTGCTTACTTGCTTTTCTTTCACTTTTTCTTCTACTTTTTCTTTGCTTTGCCGATTGTTAGTTCACTTGTTTCTTTCGTATTGTTTCATTCGTAGGTTAGTTTCGTGTGAAACCATGTATGACTCTTGAAACAAACTGGGTGAAGTGCAAGAGGGCTTGTACATATATCACTACTTGGTTATCTGTCATCTTGCCTCTGTATGAATAACTTATTACTTTCAGTCCATGATACGTCAAAGGAAAATACGTACTGTTCAAAGTGAGCCTTGGTGAAAGCACAATGCTTGCGTTCTAACTAGTGTCACCTACTCTAGTCGGTTGTTTTTGGGTTAACCCTTGTCATCTCAGTCAAGTAGAGTAAGGTGAGGGGGAAATCCTTAACAAGCACGTCAAAGGTATAATAAACTACTTCTCTGCTGGAACAACCCCTTCTGCACTCAATAAGTTGGGATCCCTCATCCCCCTCTGAAATGAATAAGTGCTACGTACAGTTACAAAACGAAAAAAGTCAAAAAAGTTTGAAGGAATGAAAAACGAATAAGGCGAAAGAAGAAAAAGACTTCCTTCATAGAGAGGTGATGCAAGTAACTCCGCCATGGTACTGACCAGGCTCACTGGCAGCGACACCATGCTTGTGTTCCTATGTGACTTTGCCGAGGTACTTTCTAGGCCTACTCACAGCAGAGGAACACCAGAGATGAGACTAAGACTCTAACGACTATAATGCTTGTGCACCAATATACCCCTCAACCCCAATCGAAACAACGATGTTTCCTTGGCTTAGAATGTGTGTCAATCGAACAATATCTTGGCAGGTGCTACATCTTACAATTAAGATAGTGTGAAGCCAAGATGAACTGAGAAATGAACAATACTTCCAGAGGTGTTAGACTTGCTTTTCACGATCAAGGTCCATTCAAAGAGTTGGAGTTCTACCAGTGTGTCGCCAATTGTTGTAGCGGCTACAACCACCCTCCAAAATTTTTCCTTAGCTTCATTTTGGAGCCTCCCTTCCAGCCTTCACAACAGCTTGCCTTGCTTAGTCAAGTTCACAAGATTTAGTGTCTTTCTTGCACAAAGGAAGCTTGTTGATCACAGCAGCTTGCCTTGCTTAGTCAAGTTCACAAGATTCAATGTCTTTCTTGCATAAAGTAAGCTTGTTGATCACAACATGCATGGGTTGTTTCTCCCAAGGTAGCATGCAAAGGCATCCCTTGTTTCAGGGATCTATGTTTAGCAGTTGGAGGTTACATGCAAGGATCATTTCAGAAACCTCCCACCAAGTGTCGCTTTCCCTATATGTGTGGCATGCGCGTCACAACCTCGATATTATAAAAACTCATCAATCGAACATTGTAGAGCTCATTCCTCACATAAACCTTGTATCTCTAACATCCCACATCACATCTAGGAGAAATCGGCACATCCAACTCATTTGTTTTGGGGTAAGCCCATTTCCCATGCCTTGTGTTGCATTTCTATCGCTCATCAACCGAACATTGTAGAGCTCATTCCTCACATAAACCTTGTATCTCTAACATCCCACATCACATCTAGGAGAAATCGGCACATTCAATTCAGTTGTTTTGGGGTAAGCCCATTTCCCATCCCTTGTGTTGCATTTCTATCGCTGTTTTTGTTTTCGCTTGTATGAGTATTGTTTTTTTATTTCTTTGAATGTTTGCTATCGTTTACATGTATATTAGCTTGTTCTAGCACCATTTTAGTTTTCATCAACATCTCACTGTTGTCTCATGCATGAAATTGTTTTTCGCGAACAGTCGTCGATTCGGCGACTCACCTCACCCACATGCATGTTGTTCCATTTTCTGAATCTGTCATTCACCATTTGCATGCATGATCATTCACTTATGTTTACACTCAGTATCATCATGCATTCTCACTCACATTCACTTTCAGTTGCCCATTGGCGAGTCTGGGCAGCCTTGGTCCGGACTCTACCTCACCAAGAGCCTCACCAAAACAGCATTGCGCAATCCTGAGAGGGAAGTCTCTGCCTTCCTCTCCAAAAATGTGCATTTCTACCCAGTAGTTGTTCCCCATGCCTGCTTTACGCAATCCTGAGGGACAGTGACTGTTGGCTAAGAAAACTGCGCAATGCAGTCACTGAGCCTGCAACCATTACCAACTGAGATTGCACATTCCACAATCCTAGCAGTCAGAAACTAGACTGGACCGTGCATTGCACAGTTCCAATAGTCAATCAGTCTCCCAGCAGCCCATATTGTGCCTTGTGCAGTCTTGGCAGTCGGTCTCCCGACCTCCCAGCCAAAATTGTGCAACCTTCATGATCAGTCACACAGGTATGTTGCAAGTTGGTTCTCAAGTTCATTTTGATTTTCGACTAACAGATTGCTTGCCATGAGTGTTTCCATGTCTCCAGGTATTGCAGGTGTCCATATGCCTCTCAGAAGTGCAGGTACAATGGTTTACAAGAGAGCAGAGTCGAAGACACTGATTAAAGCACACTTGGAGATGCAGTCGATCAAATGTCTATGAGCTTGCCTGTTCATGAAGATAACAAGTTGTTCATAGACACAAGATATCATAGAAGCAACATCATGAACAATAGATGAAGGCAACATACTGACTGTAGTGAATGCAGCGAATGCAACAAATGCAGCGGATGTAATGAATGCAAGAGGAAGGTTGTTAACAACACAGGCAGAACAATGTTGTAAGATAAAGAAGATCCATTGATAATGAAAGCAACTTTGGAGACTCAGGCTATGAGGTGACGTTATGACATGAAGATCGCACGAAGATAGAGAATGGAATAACGAAGGAGTTTTATGTGCTGAAGCAACAACTTAGGAAGAACATGAAGCTACACAAATAGACAAATGAGTTGCAATAGGAATAGGAACAGTAGTGGGCGCAACGTGCACTAACAGATGAAATTACGCTCGTACAAGTTAAAGATCCATCCTAGAAGCTAACACAGAGCAGACATGGTGAGAAGTATTGTTGATTGCATGCAAGGGATTCATCAGCATGCATGTCATTGTGCGCACGCGTGGAGACAAGAAGCAAGTCCAACTGGAGTTGAACATGTACTTCAGCAAGTTGATGTGCATGACCACCAGCACACACTTGAAGATCAGCACAGACATTATGCATCAGTGTGTTTCTGGTTTAGTCGCACCCAAGAAGATCATGCGCATGTTAGCAGACAAGTTGGATGGAGGGGCCGAACCAATTCACCGGTTGCAATGGAGGCAAGAGTTCGCTTCAGCAAGATGTCACCATGAGGTGCATGCACACCATCATGGATGACCAAGCTTGGCATCATCTCACCACCTTCACCATCACAAGCATGTCAAAGAGTTGGTCTCATCATAGCGGATCAAGTGTCAGTGACGTCTTGCATGGCTTGCTCAAGCCATGTTGTCTCACATGAGTACATGTGCATTGTAATGTTGAGTCATGTCAAGTGTAAGTCAAGTGTCAATAGTTGGATGTAACAGTCATAGAATAGGTGAAGAGTCATGAGGGTATTTGAACTGTCACAATGGGGAATTTCAAGGGTCACCCCACCCTTTGCTATATATAGTACCTCATAACTCATTGTAAGGGATTTTGGTCAGCCAGGCTTCTGATAAGACTATCTTGGAAAGAGCTTGGACAATATTGTAACACACCTTGGCTTCTCCACTGCACGGAGCTAGTTCATCTCTTTGGAGGAGTAGGCGGATGTGGCTATAACGTTCCACTGTTGGGGTTAGCAAGTTTACATGGATGTACTGTATGATTCAAACTTACACTTCTTTATATAATAAGAGCCAATGTGTTTTAACACATGTATTGTATTTGTTGTAAGATTGATCTTTAACACTTGTAATGCATGTTTCTTTAACATGTGTTCTACATATGAACTGATTCATTTGTTGTAATGCGTAATCTATTAATGGAAATGTGTTGTATATGTCGTTAATGTTGTCTCGTCCGTGTCAACTGCTCTGCCGGATATCAAACATACCTTTCACATGAACCTTGATGTAACAACCGTTGCACTCATTCGAATTGATCCGTGAGTGCCGTATGTGTTATCTTACCTTGTATTTTGAGACTACCGCATATGAGTGGACTGCTCCACCGGAAGCTGTGTATGTCCTTTTGTGTTGTGTGTTCCTAGCCGAGTTGGGATTGATCCTTTTCAACCTGGAACTCACCTTCACCCTCATCTCAACCCACTTGTGTTAGAACCTCTCATGCACCTTCCTTGACTCACTGCAGCAGTCACACCCTTGCTACCAACAGATTTATCTTACTTGCATCTGTGTGAAATCACAATCAAGGCATTGCTATACGACCCACTGTTAGGACTCCTACACCAAACAGTCTGAGGTCTAATTGGGACTTCTTACCAAGGAGATCCCCTTACATGTTGGCGGGTCCAGCACCATCAACACAACAATATTAAGATTGATAAAAGAGCATCAGTTGTATGCCAAGCTTAGAAAATGTAGTTTCTTTTAGACAAAGGTACATTACTTAGGACATGTTGTTTCCAAGGAAGGCATAGTAGTGGATCTAGAAAAGATAAGGGTTATCATGGAGTGGGAAGCTACTAAGAATGTGGATGGGATTAGATCATTCATGGGGCTAGCAGGTTATTATAGGAGGTTCATCAGGAACTTCTCACATATTTCATGTCCCATTGCATCATTATAGTGAATGGGAAAGAAAATTGAATGGGCTAAAGAATGTGCAACAAATTTTTCACAGTTGAAGCAGTTGTTGACAAATTTTTGAGTGTTAAAGATTGCAGATCCAGATAAAGAGTTAGTGGTGTGCACATATGCTTACAAGAGAAGACTTGGTGGAGCCATGATGTATAAGGGACAAGTGGTGTGCTATGAGTCACAGAAACTAAATGAAAATGAGAATAACTATGTGACACATGATCTTGAGTTAACAACAATAATTCATGCATTGAAGATGTGGAGGCATTATCTTCTTGGCAAGAAGTTTGTATTGATGAGAAATCACAGTGGGTTGAGGTACCTATTTGACCAACCGAATCTGAATGTCATGCAAGCTAGATGGTTGGCTACCCTTAGTGAGTTTGACTTTGAGATCAGATGCATTAAAGGAAACGAGAACAAGGTTGCAGATGCTCTTAGCAGAAGAGTACAAGTAAATCACATAACAACTATGAGTTCCTCTGGGATGGATTTACAAGATCAGATCTTAGAGGCAGGATGAAAAGTACCATCTTCTTAGGAAAAGGTTACAACAGGGTACAAGTGATCAAGATGTGGACTATCATCTCACAACATATGGCTTGGTCAGATTCAAGGGCAAGATCTATGTGTTGGATGGTAGTGGGCTCAAGAATCTTATCTTGAGGGTCTTTCATGTCAATATATTTAGGTCACCCAGAATATCAGAATACACTGAAAGCAGTGAAGAAGTTCTATTATTGGTTGAATATGAAGAAGGAAGTGGTAGAGTTTGTTGCTAGATGCTTGGATTGTTAGCAAGTGAAATTTGAGTGTAAGCACCCAGCTAGTTTGTTACAACCTATTTTGATTCCAAAGTGGAAATGGGAGGTCATTCCCATGGATTTCATTATAGGTTTTTTGAGGACATCGAAGCAGCATGATTACATCATAGTTGTGGTTGACAGGTTGAGCAGGGTAGCTCACTTCATTCCAATGAAGTATGTTTATTCAGCTAGTGACGTGGCACAGGTCTTCATCAAAGAGATAGTGAGATTCCATGGTGTTCCGAAGAAGATTGTGTCAGACAGAGATGTTAAGTTCACCTCCAGGTTTTGGAAGGAGTTATTTGCAGGTTTGGGTACAGAGTTTATCTTCAACACAACTTATCATCCATGGAAAGATGGATAGATAGAGAGGGTCATTAGGATCCTAGAGGATATGTTGAAGATGTATGTGATGCATTAACATTGGAAGTGGGAGGAGTGTCTTTCACTGGTTCAGTTTTCTTACAACAATGGTTATCAGGAGTCACTAAGGATGCATATGTTTGAGACACTCTATGGGCGAAGTTGTAACACTCCCATCAGTTGGAGTGATCCAGTGAACAGGGTACTTATTGGATGGAACATGTTGGCATAGATAGGAAAGGAAATTAATTTCATCAAGAATAATCTAAAGGTAGCACGAGACAAACAAAAGAGTTATGCATGCCAACATAGGGAATTTAAGGAGTTTCAGTTTGGGGAGCATGTATACCTGCACATCGAGCCCAAGAGGATATCCTTGAGGATTGGATCATATGTGAAGTTTGAACCTCGCATTGTGGGCCTTTCGATATCCTTGAGAGGATTGGATCAGTGGCCTATAGACTTGCACTGCCTCCGACAATGGAAGTCCATGTTGTTTTTCATGTTTCTTTTCTTAAAATATATCTAAAGGATGTTGATCATGTGATTAATTGGTCTGTATTGCAGGTGAAGACAAAAAGAGAGTTCTAGACAAAACCTTAGTGCATATTGTTGCAGAAATAGTTCATGCTCTGCAACAGAGCAATCAAGCAAGTTAAAGTGCAGTGGAAGCACTTTTGGCTATGTACCCTTCATTGCTTGTTGGTTGAGGCAAAGCAATTTTTGTATATGTACATATTTATGTATTGTTTCTATAGTAAATACCACAATGAGTTGTGTTATAAAGCTCCAATAAATGGTATGGTTGTCATGTTGTCATGTCTGTCATGATGGTTTTGCTTTTGAGTAGATTTTTCATTGTAAATACTGCAATGAGTTGGGTTATAAAGCTCCATGGGCAGTATGTTTTGATTTTAAATGTTGGTTGTAGGTGTCATTGAACACTGAGGACATTGTTCTCCTAAGGGGGAGGGTTTTGTAACAGCCCTACATTGAAAGTTCATGTAATAAATTTAATAAAGGCAAAATATGACCAACTTCATGCGACACGTATTCCAAGTTGAATGTTGGGCAAAGTATCCTAGTGGGCATCACTTGTTGTTTATTATGGCTAATGGGAATTAGGAAAGGCATTAGTAAAGGCATTGAAAAGGAAAAAATGTGTTATTGCCATTTTATTTATCAAAATAATGGAAAATATAAGAAAATGAAGGTGAAAGGTCACATGTTGCATGTTAGGAGGAAATTGAAGGAAAATTAAGGAAACTAAAAAAATTAGAGACATCAATAATAAAAGGGCATCAGAGGACCAGTTCACAGCTTTAGTCGGTCTTTTGTCAGTTCAGTTTTGGAATTATTCTTAAAGAGGAGAAGAGCACCAAGAGGATAAGGAAAGCAAGCAAGAAAATGAAGGACAAAGAAAACAAAGGAAAGCAAGGATCAAGGAAGGAAAAGTTGGATCAAGTGGCTTCAGCAGGAATACTTGCAAGTAACAGGTTGCATATACGATTTCCTAGTTTGTTTTGGAGTGCATGGTATATGCATGTGTGTATTTGGTTCATTTATATGATTGGCATGGGTTTTGTAGGGTTTTGATAGTGGTTCTAGCCTTGCCTTTCCATTTCTGGATATCCATGGTGTGATGGGATTCATTCTTGGTTGAGCATTGGATTGCTAGAAGGTTTTGGATCTAAGTGAGGTGGTCTCAGAAAAATCCCAAGGGTTGGGGGTGGAGATGATTTTATTTGTGAAGCCCTCAACAGTTGGGTGGGGATAAGAAAACTCCTCAAGGAATGGTGAAGGAATTTTGAGGCCTCCAAGCTCGTTTTGGTGTTGTGATCTGAGGACCAGTTTAGGTGAGATCATAGTAGTGTGAGGGTGGAGGTGGTTTAACCTTTGGATTCCCTTGATTTTTTATGGATTGGTTTATCCCATGAGATCCCACATTCATGCTTGGAATATGGCACGAGGGTGATTGGTTGAACGAAAGATTTGATTCAACCCAATCTATGTTCGGGTGGTACGTGAAAGTCCCTGACTTGGTTGGATTCTGCATATGGTTAATAAGAGCTAAGTGTTTAGTCAATTTAGTATGTCCTAAATTGCTACATTAATTATCAATCTGGGAATCGTAAACTGATGAAGTGTGGCACACTGTATGTGCAAGACAACCTCTTTCTTACTTTTATTGTTTTTAGTTTTTATCTTGTTTTGGGGTTTTGTTCTTGTTGATCTCCTAAAGTGTCTAATGCAAATGGAAATCCTATTCTAAGGTCTTAAGAATACTTTTAAAGGTCAAGTGTCGATGTAGATTTCATGACAAGGTTTATGTCCCTTATGATAACTTCCAAAACTTAGCACTTCAAAAGATCCCAAAACATGCTATTGATAAACTCAATACTTAAACAAAAGTGTAAATATGCAACTACTTAAATCAAGCAAAAGATGAAGTGTTGAACATGAAGTTATTGTCTTTTTTGTCCATCTAATTACATAAATAAAATCTAAACTACTGCACTCAAAACCAAAAATTGCAAACTAATGAAAGCAAAATCAAATTACTTCACTTATAATCTGATAGCTCACCAATTAACTTCTCGGGTTAAGTCATGGCACCGGAGATAATGTCAAATAACATGAAGAATTGATATCTAAATTACCTACTTGCAGATTAATGAAAGCAAAATCAAACTACTTCACTTATAATTTGATATCTCGCCAATTAACTTTTCGGGTTAAGCCATGGCACCGGAGATAACGTCAAATAACATGAAAAATTGATATGTAAATTACCTACTTGCAGATTAATGAAAGAAAAATCAAATTACTTCACTTATAATCCGATAGCTCGCCAATTAAATTTTTGGGTTAAGGCATGGCACCAGAGATAACGTCAAATAACATGAAGAATTTGATGTCTAAACTAGCAGCAAACAAATCTCATTAGAATCAAAGCATAACAACTTAAATTTAAAAGCTAAAAAGTTCAGCAGAGAAGCAAATCTCAGATCACTACTTGATGCAAAGGTTATATTAAAAGGGCTCGAGCTCAACCTATCCTGAAATCATTGATCAATATTAGTGAAAAATGTAACAATGCTGCAAAATTGTGTGCAAGAATAAAAACGATTAATACCATAAACGAATTATGAGAAATGTACAATGGAAATAAGAGAAAACACTCATGGAAACTATACCAAAAAAAATGAAAAACAAAACCTCAGCCAGCAGGGGCCCTCTATGTAGCCGTTGGTTAATACGTTGTCACCTCAAAATCACGCTTTAAACAATCATAAGAAAACATAGTTTTTGTATTGCAAAATAGAGAATATGTCTTCTCGTTACAACAACGAGATTAATGTTAAACCAACAGCATCAAAGCTAACATCAAGACTAACTACTTGTGTTTGCAAATGATTTATTTAGAGGAAAATAGATAATTGTTGTTTGGAGAAAAATCTTCAGCAGAGGACACATACACAGGACAGAATCCATGAGTTTAGCTTCTTGGTTGCTATAAACATTAAATCTACGAAAGGTGGGTGTTATATTGCGCCATGGAGACAGCTTGCAGCTGGAAAAGTGGATCCATGAACTCAGGAACGGTTTCAGACTTATTTCATGTGCTGGAACAGAGACCTAATGGACGTAGGACTCTTTGTTGACTGTCCTTTGACCGATGCCTTTCTTCATGAATTTGGTTGAACAAATAGGACTTTTTCCATGTGTAGATCATTTCTGAGTTGCCCACGTGCCTCGTTTCCCTAGCCGACACCTATAACCTACAGAACAATGAAAACAGTTGCGAAATTGCGAGTTAGCTGCGGAAAGTGGCTACATCATGTAGCTAATGAACAAAATCTAAATCAAATAGCACACACAAGGATATAGTTTGAAAACCACTTAAATGCACTCCTAGAATCAATATGTAACAATCTTTGATAGCTTATGGGGCACTGATGTGGAAAAATGGAAGAGAAAAGGTATAGAAAAGTATGTAGAAGAGAGGTAGTTCTGGGGCTCAACACTATGTTCCTCTTGTATTTATGAGTAAATGTACTTGTTATTATGTGGCTTTAATGGTTGTTCTATCATTGTTAATTATTTGGTTATATGTGGTTTTAAACATGTTTTTATGGCAGCTTTATGAATGGCTCTTATCACATTTTTTTATGAATGGTTGATTAATGAATGCATGGCCTAATAGGTATTATTATAACTATTGTGAGAGGGCATTAGTCCTTCTTGGTAAACCTCATATAAGTTTTAGATCTCTATGTTCAGATACGCATTCATGAATTGTATATCTTGTGTTCTCTATGTGTTTGACGGAATGACTATCATGGTTAGATCGGGTTAGGTCAAGTCATTGAGTAAGTTTTGTGTTAGAGGCTTTGTCTCTGTGTTATTTATCATCTTTGGAAGTTTCATTAAGTTCTGGGAAGGGATGTGGATCCTAGCCCTGAAAAAGTGGCTTAATTATCACAGTCGCTAGAAAGTAGGCCTGTGTGAGTGACTAGAGGGTTATAGTCACTTGGAGGCCTTGTCATGGGAGCAACTAGGGGTCTAGCTCACTGACAAATAAAATTATCTCATGGGTTAGACACCTAGAATGGTTGGTTAGTTCCTGGGGGTTGTGTAGAACTTGAGGGAAGTCAGTAAGGTCTTGTTATGTCGACTCCATTTCCTTAAGATCATCTAGGAGGTTGATTCATGTCATAATATCCCCTTAGCTCATGTTTACCCAAAGAAAGCTGGTGAACGTGGGTAGATATGAGAAGAGGTATGTTACATATAGGTCAATGGTAAAGTGTTGAGTGCTAGGGATAGAACATTATACACTGAGTACTAGGGATAAAACATAATACACTAAGGGCTTGGGTTCAAAAGTAAAGCAATGAGCATTAAAATTTGGGTCACTTAAGCATTGATAAGCATTAGGGATCAAGAGTTAAGGGGTTAAGAATTATACATTAAAGGTAAAGCGTAAGTGTTACAAGACAAGAATAAATTGTTAAGTGTTATGATTTATGGGCAAGTTACTATAATTTGGGGTTCAAGGAGAAGAATATTGCTAGAGGGACTCAAGTTAGAGCTCGACTACAATGGATTCAAGAGGGAAATAAGGGACCTAAGTTCTTCCTTAACTTCTTAAATATTAAAGTGGTGGTTGATATGGTTCTTGATCTACATAGAGAAAATTGGATGCTTGAGAAACCAAGAGAGATCCCAGTTATGTTTAGTGCTCACTTTCAAAATATTTTCTTTGGTTGTTGCTTGTTAGTGTTAGTTGTGGTTACTAGGAATTCTTGCTACAATGTGGTTCCTCACAATGTTTTGATTGAAAATTGGGATAGATTGGAAATAGATTTTATAAAAGATTATTTTTTTGCTACCCTTTCATCAATGAAAAATGGGAAGTCCCCATGTATTCCTCATGAGTTCTACAAGAAGGCGTGGGACACAGTGGGGAATGGATTTTGCAATCTTGAACATGAGATTTTTCCCACAAGTAATCTTTAAAAAACACTTAATCATGGACTTATCAAGCTCATTTTGAAGAATAAAACTAGAAATTCTATTGGTGAGTGGTGGTCAATAACTTCATTACGTGCCAAGGCTTTAGCTAGGAGAGTTCAAGATGTGGCTTGGAATTTTTTTTCCAAGAGTAGACAATATTTGTATGTAATCTTGTCTACATGGGAGGCCATGAAGTGGGCCAATGAGATTGGTTAGTAGGCACTTTTCTAGAAAATCAATTTTGAGAAATCATATGATTGTATTGATTGGAAATTGATCATTGATATGTTGATTTTCATTGAGTTTGGTTAGCATTGTGTTGGTAAGGTAGTTACATGGGTCTTTGTTTTGTTGCAATGAACAATGTGTCATCCCCTTGCCTCTGTCTCCATAATTCTATTAGACAAGGGTGTACTTTGGCCCCTTATCTATATGATTTGATGGCTATTGCTATTGGATATCTATTGGAGGCATCTCATCTTCAATGTTGGCTTATAGGTATTTCTCTCCTCAAGGGGGAGGAGTTGATTGACAATCAATTTCCAAATGACTCTCTTTGTTGGTATATAACATAGGGATAGTCATGTAGTGTTTGTGAGGCTTTAGGGACAATTGTTAATGATCAAAATATGGACTACTAGCTAGTTGTTATCAAGGATCAACCCACATGGTTATTAGCTACTTGGAGGTTTATCCAACCAATGGTTGGTGTGCACTATCTCGGTATACCAATTGGGATAGACCTTTCATTGTTTGGTATGTGGGATTAATTCCTAGAGAGATTCAAATGTAAGCTACTTTTTTAGTAGTACAAGAATCTTCCCTTTGCTACTAAGTTGATGGTAGTGAGTAGGATTCTTCAAATATCCCACATTTACTTTGTGTCTTGCTAACTTCCAAGTAGGGTACAATTTCATTGTTTGGAATAGATTTTGTGCTCATACTTATGGACCAAGTATGGTGGGATTCATGGTATTCACTTAATTCCTTGGGTGGTCAATTCCATGCCCAAAGACAGGGGGGCTTGGTTTGATTGGTGTTGTGACCTAAGGAATCATTTTGGCTACTAAAAGGGTTGTTAGGTGTCTGGAGGGCTCATTCCCTTGGTAGGTTTTGATACGTCACAAATTGATTTCAACCCAAAATTTTGGAAACGTAAAGGGACAATTCAACTTATATGATATAATTTTTTCTCCTCATAACTTCTAGATTTTAGACTCCTTCATCTTTAAGAGTATTAAGACAACTTGGAGGAGGGTGGCAGGTTTGATTCATTGGCAACGGTGAGGTAGTAGATTGGCTTGGGATCTGGCTAGGAGGCCAATTGATAGTTGGAAGTAGGAGGTTACTTGCAAGGTGGTTTAGCAGAAATAATTTTTTCTTTTGGAGAGACCTTTTAGGTTCTAACTCTTGTTCTTGGAATACATGGTGATCAGTGGCAAGGGAATTTGCATTATCTTTTATCGATTGTTCTAACTTAATGGAGATTATTGGGCTCATACCCATGGAGGATATTTTTAAGATGAATATTGATATAATCAATCCTTTTTGGTGAGATTGGAAGTGGCTTTTTTGACCTCCTTGATCTAGTGTGATTCCCATAAGTTTTACTCCATTATGTGTCAGTGACATGAATTAGTTCTTGTTATTAATGCCAGGCAGATTTTTTTAAATGTGGAGTCATTGGATTTAGTAGTTGCATGTGATATTGTTCATTCAAGTTTCTTATAAGCTATAGGCTTTTACCTGGTTGGGGATTTACCAAGGTGATCTCCCTCCCAAGCCCAACTAACCAAAAGTAGTATTTTAATGGCCTTTACTCCTCTCGCTTGAAGTTAGAATTAGTGAAGGACATCTTGTGGGAATGCTCGTTTGTGAGATATTGTTGGGCTCAAGTTCAATCTCAGCTGCCAAACATCCTTTAATGGCATTGGCATTAGTAGGAAATTTTGTTGGGTGATTCCAAATCAATGATTTGAGATTCCTTGGCTAGTATTTGGCATTGATTGAGAGCTTTCACATTGTATATCCTTTGGAAACTTTGTTGCAAGTATGTTTTTCATAATAAGGTTAGCTCATAGTCAACGTTTTGTTAATTATGATGAGACAAGGCCACAATGAGGTATGCATGTAGTACCTAACAAAAGGGACATTATTAATTAGAGATTATAAAGTGTTAAATTTAAGTATTTATTAGGACTTAATTCTTGTTTTAGTGTTTTTTTTTAAAGAAAGTATAATATTTATATATATATTTTTTGTCTTTTTTTCATATAATTTTAACTTTTGATATAAATATTTTCTTATATATAAAGAGTATGTATTATATTTGTGTGGGCAGGTGGGAATAAAGGGTTAAGCAAGAGTCAAATGCTAAGTAATATTAGGATTTGTAATATACTGTTAAGTATTGAAATTAATGGATAGATTGTTACGTCTGTTCTATTACAATCTATACTATCATTTCTTCCCTCCAATTATGCTTATCTAATGAGATTCTCTTGGAGAGTACTCCTGTACCACCATATGCCACCTGCAATATTCAAATGATGTTTATCTTTGTGTTGGCTTCGTGCCATGATTGATAAGGTGACAGGAGTGCATGCAATGCTCCAAGTATAGTGGGAGCTACGACCCCCTTCGTTTTGAGCTAGCATCATATCAAGGTGGGGGAAACACCCAACCCACTTTCATTTGAGCTAGCATCATATTAAGGTGGGGGATTACCCAACCTCCTTTTGTGTGAGTTGGCATTATATCAAGGCAGGGGGAACCCTCGCTCTTGAGCACCCTCCTTGGGGAAATATAAATTATTATTATTAAATATATTTTTAATGTGAATATATATATATATATATCAAAAAGTTACTTAGGATCTACAACTTTTCAAAAATTTGCCAGCTTCACTCTTATTTGATTTATTGGTCGACATTTGAGTCACTAGGATTTTAACAGAAGCCAAAAAGGTTCAGAAATCCAAAACACAAGAGTACCCAGAAACCAAAAAACCATTAAAATCTCCACACAAGCTCTGACCGTCGAGAATCAAAAGAAGTGACCAATGCAGGGTTTGCCAAGATAGAACTTGGGGGTGGTGGCTTCGGAAGTTCACACTAAATGTGCCTCTCCATGTGTTCCAAGCAGGTATCCAAGCGAGTAAGACGAACCTCCAATCGAGCCAAGTTGTCTTGCATCCTCCATTGGTTCCTCTGTTAATTGTTGAGGAAGGAGATAATCTCATTGGAAATGTCTTCTTTTTCCTTAACGACTTGCCCCAACAATATTTTCAATTGCCAATGTAGGGTGACCAAATGAATATCTTGCGTTCTCCTCCCACTTGTGTTTCCTAGATTAGGGATCCACTGAGAGGCTTCTTTGAGAAGCTCAAAATATGAAAAATATTGATGCTCCCAGTGCACAATCCTCTCCAGTCGTCTAATGCCAGATTGAGTGCCTAGTGAGGTTACGTTGTAATACGCAATCGCAGCCTCCTGGGCTTGAATCTCGGCCCATGACAGTCTAGGCTAGTCATGGTTGGATTTCCCATATTCCCCCCCTCCCCTAGCTACTACGACCTCGTTCCCTAAGCATTATGAGCCACACAGTTGAGCCAACTCGACAATTATATGTGAGTTCCTCATGTTATTTCCTCAGACTGACCCACCACTTAGGCTCTACAGGGGCTGCCCAAAGATAACTACCCTCAACCAAAATTATTTGTCCTAGACAATTGAAAAGATAAGGCGGAACCCCATCACCCACTGGAGTCCCTACCCCCGAAAGAACTGAAGTCAAGGACGAGATATTACTAGAAACCAAGGGTGAGAAGTGAACTAATGCCCAGAAATAGAGTTACATAGAGTGGATTGACAAGGCAAGCCCTAGAATCATAGCATAGACAACTCTAGAACACAGTGAAAGCCTTACAGAAGGGTAAAGCAATTGAATCAAACTAAATAAGCCAAGCACCCCAAATTACATCCCGAATTAATTTGTGACGTCACAAGCACTCCACTCCTCTCGCTTGCATGCATATCTCGTGTCATCCAAGGGTGTTGACTCCCTGCTACGACTACTTCCAATTTGGCTTCTCATGAGTACTGGCTAACACCCCCCCTGCCCCTTGCCACCGCCCTCCCTACCCTCCCCCGCCAAATGGAGTCGGGAATTCACAAACACTGATAACACTTGTTGTCAACATAGAGTATTATGTTGCATCACCTACAATTTTCTAACCAATCAAAATCCGACAATAAATCTCAATTCGGTCGACCAACAATTAAGGTGGGGAGATACCAGCTGACATACAATTGAACTTCGCCAACAACCCTACAACCAATGTTGGCCCTAATCATCACGACTATGCATAACTTCCAAAAGGGAATTGATATAACACTTAGACATCGAAAGCCCTTAAATGGTTTTTACTTCAAACGATACGTGCGTGGGAGATATGCCATGTCACTCCCCTCCTTAATGCCATGGAAGTCAATGAGGTGGTGGGCAACCTGAGATCTCTTTCGCTTCGATCATTCACCCTCATCACGGCTATTATTATTATTTTATCATTATTTAAAACTTCATTTAATAAAGGAGCTATCTTTAGTGCAACTTTTTGGACTTTCTAGTGCTCGAATCCCGTGGAAAATTTTGAGGTGAAATCTTGATTTGTGTTATTTAAACTGATTTTTTTGACTATATATGTGGATTCAACACCTTGAAAAAACCCTAGGGCACTTCAATTGTGCACCCATCAAGTTTGTGATTTCAATAAATTCCTACCAAACTTTAGAGAAATTAAACAAGGAAAACCCACCAAAAAAACTTCCAAAAAATCACACTCCTTTAATAAACCTTATAACTTTTCCCAACCCTTATAACTTTTCCCATTGCCTCTCACTATAATGAATTAAAATATCATACATTAAATTTAAAATTAAAATAAATAAAATAAAATATTATGGCATTATATTTAATAAGTCTTTATAACTTTTCCCATTGCCTCTCGCTGTAATGAATTAAAATATCATCCATTAAAATTAAATTAAATCATTATGGCATTATATTAAGTTAAAGTATGAACCCAACACATGGTAAAAGATAAACCAATGTTAAGAGTCCAAAATGAATCCCATGATGAGATATTGATTTGATAAGGCCA
Organism: Pinus taeda; assembly: GCA_000404065.3. NCBI lineage: Eukaryota > Viridiplantae > Streptophyta > Pinopsida > Pinales > Pinaceae > Pinus > Pinus taeda. Next base: position 20,403 of record APFE031563191.1, read on the forward strand.
TTATTGTTGAGAGACAAAATTTTATACATAACACCACATGGAAACTCTGGAGCAAATGTCAGGTGGAGCAAAATGTGGTGAAGGAGATGGGTTTAGGAGGGATGGTGAAATGCCACAAGTTTCCTTGAGCAGCCACCAGGTTGTGTCTGCAGAGAAATGTGTTCGAGTACATATCCTCCACGGTTCGATTCACGTCGTGGACAAAGACCTGGGTGGGCCTGGTAGAGCTGAATGCAAGAACAGCCGAAGTGTAAATGGCGTGCATCCGCCCGGGCGCCTCCGGCAAGTAACCTCTGGGTGCGTCGATCATGATGGCGTCCCACTCCCGACTGTAAATCTCCGCCGGAAGATTCCGTAACGCCAGCTTACACCTCGAAAACTCCAGCTCCTCCCTTCCCTGCGGCCCGCATTCCGGTTCCGACATCGCGTATTTCAACAGATCGTACGCATCGGTGACCATGGTATCCGCCGGGTATTCCACAAAGTGTGATTCCAGTACCGGGTGCTTTTCTCGCATCTTGGCTATCCTTTCCTCATCGTCCTCCAGAAAAATTGTTCGCCCGCCATGGTTGAGGGTCGCCCACAGGAGGCTGTCGTAGCCCAGCCCGAAAACCAGCATGTTGCAGGGGCTCAGCCTTCCCAGCACTCCCGCTGTTATCTTTATTTCCGCCGCAGTCTGCTGCGGGGTCACATTGTTGGCGGCATAGTGGAGCAGGGCTTGGGCCACTGCCCTGGGAAGCTTTTCGCAGGTAGGAGGGGTTTTGGCGCACAGGTCCTCCAATTGGGGCTGGGATTCGAACTCGCGACCTCTGATTTTTCTCTTGGAATAAGTACTGATGCTTACAGACAGCAGCAGGACGAAAATTACAAAGAGACCTATAATGACAATTCTGAGCTTCAGCATCTGGTTGGCTTTTGAGCCCATGTTCTTTCTTATTTGCAGCTGCAGCCATGGGGGATTGGAGTGGGTTCCTTTTAAGCCCTTAGGGTTTGGATTGGGCTCCTCTTCCTGTACCTAATTTGGTATCTGCGTCGGTTCAGGTTGGGCTTTTCCTTTTTCTCAACGTTTCGGTTCAGGTTGGACACCCATTCGTAAGGTAACCAAGATATGAGGACCGTGAAATGCCACCGAACTGTGAAAGGTAACCAGCATTTTAAAAGTGTGAAACCCCACCCTCTGCATAATTATGTTGAATTCTAACATGTTCAATCTCCATTTTTAATACAGTAAGTCCCATTTTGAGAATGGAACCAACCTGTAACTGATTCAAGGTCCCAACTCTCTCCTTTAGTTGGTGGGTTAGAAGGCCCCCACAGTTACACAGTTTGGATCTCAACTCTCCAAAAAACAACATTTAACCTACAACTTAGGTATAACAATTCACAAATAAGGTATTAACATGTAACAGATTATATGGAGACAAATCAACAAAACTGGTTGGTTGATTGGATAGGGAACAAAACATCCCCAGTTGATTGGAATGGATGTTTTGTTATTTTCTTTTTTGGAGTTTT
>APFE031563195.1:0-25690 GCA_000404065.3 Pinus taeda
AACAAGCATATATTATCCTCCTCAAGCTTGACAAAAATAAAGAGGTACTGGTCAGCAATGACTGGGGAAAATTGGGAAGAAAACTTGAAGAAACTTTATTGGTAGCAAGTCGCTCCTGAACATGACACTTTCTCTTCGCATCTGAGTCGGGTTGGGTTGTTCCGTTCACTGGTCATATCACCATTGGTCCATCACACCATCCATATTTGGGGTTAACGCTACCAATTCATCATCAATTTCATCGATATGTTCAAGAGAAGTCACTCAGATAAATCACCTGTGTCTCATCCGCTTCAATACATTCACGGTCCATTCCTTCATGACCGCCACCCTGAACCTCTTATCATTAGATCGTTTTCACCTCCAAAATCATTTGCTCTGTTCCATCTCATAGATGTGGGATTCGTTAAGGCCCTCCTACGATGGGTCACTTCCTGTTGACATCAGCTCATTATCCAAGAAGTTGACTTAGGAACAACCCCTTTCAATACTTTTAAGCTTGCATGCCTCAATGGCAAGTTTCTCACTTTCGGCGACAAGTTTACATCAATGGCCTTCGACCGGAAGATTTTGCGTGGTGTTCGACACCAAGTCCCTTTTTCACACCACGTGAATTGTACTTTAGTACCTTGAGGATCATTGAGATTATTGGTGACTCCTCTCACGCCTGTTAACAACTTACATCATTGACATTATTGGTGACTCCTCTCACGCCTGTTAACAACTTAATTCACATGGATCGAATTATACTCTGAGTGAAGATGGAATGAGTTTTAAAGACCACGGATCTAGTTTCATCCATTTGGGCTACGATATATTCAGGAATATAATTACATCAAATGTACATCATTGTCGAACAGATGATCATCCAAATCAAAGGATGATGATCCGTCTGAATCATCAGTCTGCTACACAGACGGTTGTCTGCCCTATGTACATGAAAGTGAATTTATAAATTTGAGCATGGAAATGCCCACCTCAACTATATCATGAAAGTATTATGAAGATAATGCATTGTATTGTATCTTATTATAGGTCGCCTCCCAACTCGAAAAAACATCAGATCCTCATGGTAAAGCATTTCACCCGACATCAAAATATTAACGACCTCATGCTTTAGGGGGCAACTATTATAGACATTTTGGGCACTGCAACCTCAATCATAAATGTCCATAAACTGAGGGATCCTAAGTCCCTAAAAGTGTTGCTTCACTACCTAGAGGAACAAGGTAAACTGATTACATCATCTCCCAGAAGTTCTCCACATAAAACTGCTCAGAAATGGTCAAACCTGGATCATACTGAATGCCCAGTGCAGAGGGTGCAATGCATATCACCTTCCCAGTGTAAAGGGTGCGATGCATACTAGATGGCCCCTCTGTAGGGTGCGATCGGTAGGAATGGACAAATGTCAGAGACGGTTTGCGAGGTGGAAGATCATAGAATCTTCCATAAACTTCCCCTCTGACACTTGCCTCTCTGATTTCAACCAAGGATGAGTAAGAGATCATCAATCTCCAAGTGGAATCAAGAACTATCAGAGAGAGGACACTAATCAAAATCCCAAAAGCTGACTCACCCCCCTACAATAATCTATATATGGATCCCTCATCACAGAGATCGAGAGGATGGAATCTTGTATCTTTTATAGAAGTGTTGTTGGTTTTCTAGTGTAACATCATAGTGTTGGGTGATCTAAGCTTTACTTGAGGTGAAGACGGGCTTTCTTGCTGAAGGATGGTGCTGGGTCAGAACAATTGGTTATAATCATCTTACTATTCTTGATATTAATAAAGTTATTCAAGTTTTCCTCCACATTCGTGTATGTTTGATTGTATATGCATTTGTGTGGTTAATACATATCTGGTCTTATGTTGTTTATGAATATAGATCTCTGTTCTTCGATAGTATTATGCTGCTTTGATTCCACAAGTGTTCTCTGAAGCTATGTAGACAAAGAAGGAGTGGAAAAGATCTATTGAAAAGGAGAGGAATCGAGCAAGGAACTAAGCATAAGACAAAGGTTGGTGTCCTCTGTTAACCTCTTGTCTATTTTTCATAAAGGAAAACGAAAGTAGTTTTAACTTGTTTGTTTCTAAGATAGCTACCAGTATTAGTGGAAATAACAGCTCTAAGTGGACACTATTCCTGGTAACACTGACCAAAAGCCTATACAATGACTTATAAGAGACTATTTATAGCAAAGGGTGGGGTGACCCTTGACATTCCCCTTTGTGACCATTCAACTACCCTCGTGACTCTTCACCTACTCTATGATTGTTACATCCACTCTTGACACTTGACTTACACTTGACATGACTCAACATTACAATGTACATGTACCCATGTGAACAATGGCTTGGATAAGCCAAACTAGACATCATTCAGACATAGACAACCATAGAAATCCAACTACTCGACATGCTCATGCTGATCAACAGTGACATATTGATGCCAATATTGGTAGTCCTTGAGAGTGTCTATGTGTTCTACTGTGACATCTGTTGTAAACCTGAACCTTGCCTCCATGGCATTTGGTACACTACTCGGGCTCCTCTGTCCAACTCGTCTATGAATATTCACATCATTGTCTTCAGCATGGCTAGACCAACAACGTACTTGCGCATGATGTATTCACTAAGAGGAAAGTTTGTGCTGGTGTTGGTGTGCATCAACTCGTCGAGTCAAGCTCCTGTCAGACCCGCTTCTTGGTCTTCGCATGGGTTAGAGTCCCAAGTGATGGGATCGCATGAGTGTGCACTATAACCTCCATGCTTTCGAATACCCATGCATGAGAAGCCTATATGCTAGTGTTGAGTTGCGGTAGGTCTTCATAGTTCTGGATCTGACTCTGAATATGTGCTTGTAGCTCGACCGTATTGGCCTTCAACATCTTTAGAAAGTGAAGCGGGGCTCCCTTGTACTTCATCGTCCATGCTTACATGTTATCAACAACAGTATGTATGTTCTTCAAGGTGCATGCTTTTCTCGCACATCGCTACTACCATCCATGGAGATGAACGACTACTTGATGCACAATACCAAACTTGGAGTACAATGCTCGCATAACTGTGTCCAAGAACAATACTTCATCTAGTATTTCTTTCTTCAGTTCAACTCGGGCGAACATTTTCACCAAGTCTCCTCCCTACTTGACCACTTGTAGTTCCTTCGCGATTCACTCATTCTCGGCTATGATAAAATAAACACATGAGCTAGTGGCTTCGGCATACGCTCTAGTTGCATCGGCCAACACAGCTAGATGCTTGTGCACATCAGTCATAATCACTTTCGCTTCAAATTGTGCAGGGGATGTTTGGTCCTCTGAAGTCAGTACTCTCTAAGATTGCACAACTTTGTGATGAGATTCGTCAAAGGAGATGTTGTGCATCTCTGCTTCCAGTTGACCACCAAGGATCTCAGTGCCTCCTTGGTCATTCAAGACCTTCTCATCATCAGGATGCAATGAAGTGGATGAGTCAACCTCTTTATGGTGAGGCATGAGGTTGGTATCTTGTTCCAACTCCTACTGCTCCATGTCTACATCCAACTATTCAAGTGCCTATTCTATCTCATGAGATAATTCTTCCCCCTACAATGGTACACCCTGTTCACTTGATGCCAGTTGTTAAAATGAATCAACTACTTGTATGGACGCTACTTCATCTATCTGCACGTGATTCACCCTCTGTTGAATCTGCTCTTGCTATGCTTCTTGCTCCTGTTAGCATAACTCTTGTTCTTTCCAGAGTTTCTCCATGAGCTCATACAACTCCTTCTCTCCTTCTTCCATTCTCTTATTATCCTTCTACCTTCACGCTATTCACTTGTCACGCTGTTGTCTCTTTTATTGAATAGCCATAGCTACTTGTTCTACAAGTGGATCTCATCAAAACTTGTATCTTTTCCCCTCCTCCATCTAGTCGACAATGTTCCTCTTCCCTTTCTCGCACACAGGTATGCCTGGCTCTGCTGCCTCTGCTACTACTACTACTACTGCTGGTGCTCTTCGTGGTGTTGTTTCATGCTACTTTGCAAACCACTCTATGGAGAAGCCAACCCGTTCAATGGGTCTAGAGGAATTGTAATAATATCTCCATGAGTCCTCCTCGGCCCAATGACATGTCCCATGGATCTAGTTGAACTTAAATCTTACACAATTATCCTTCACAATGCAATGTGGGTCATACGGGTTGAAGCTTTGGAGGTTGAAAGGATACTTCCTCATCTTCTCTGCTTCGACATCCGCTTTCTTGATGTTCCGGATCTCATATAACCCAATCCGCAATGCGAGAGTAGGCCAGGGAGCCTTCTTCTTCCGCTGCAGTCCAGTTTTCAATCATGTCAAGATGTGGTATGCTACTTCTTGCATGACAAGCATGTCCAAGGCGAACTTTGGCAGAACATGCAGAGAAATATCCATACTGAACACTCAAATAAACGTGCAAGATGGTGAGGCATACCAATCTGCAATGCCTATCAATGCCTTCATTTCTTCCTTTGACATTTAGGGAGGATCCTATTCAAATATCAACCTATACACTGGGGTGAAAAAATGGTTAGATAGCTATATGATCACTCCTCTGAAGCTGCATTCGGACAATAGTTTGAGATACATGTTCACAACAGTCTCTATCGGTGACCATGCCCAATCCAAGACTAGGAATTCATGTCAGGCATAGACTGCATCGAGAATGTAAGCTGACATATAAATCTCTACATGCATACCCTCATGTGATTGTCGAGCCTTCGTCACTTGCTCCTTTAGTTGATGAGCCAATATGTCAGACTAGTTGCATGGTCTTCCATCTCTAGCCAATTGGTACAGTGCGACCACCCAACTTTGAGGGGAGGTATTAGTGCTTACTTGGCCAGTTGACATGTGAATATGACCAAGAATTGGTATTCCTTCCTCAATATCTTTGTCTTATAAATATGATTGGGTGTCATCCTGAGATGAGCTAGCTCCTTTACCCAATTGTTCAGAATGTATCTAAAGTGGCCTCTCTTGTTAGGCAAGATGAATGGGGGAGTCATGATAGTCATGGGCATGTTCATTTGATACATCTCATTGTAATCTTGTGCCCAGAAGGCTACAAGATTTGTCCCACTAAGCCTACTCAAGTTCATTGTCTCCGAGTCAGTGTGAGAGGCGATCCAGTGAATCATATATGTGCATGGGAACCTGGGGTATCTGCATGGAATCTAGTAGAAACCAGACTTATGGATGTTCACGTACACCTGACAATCTTTAAGGAATTCCGCAAAAGTACTTGTGAATGTTTCATTCACCTCTTGCCACTTCAGTTTGATGTCCTTGTCTAGATATAACTTCATATCTTCATAGATCAGCAAACCAGAGGACACCTACTTAGCTGCTACTCCAGTTGTAATACCATCAATGTCCTAAGATCCTGTTTGCTTGGAAGCCATTGAGACAAATCAACACCTGAAGATATTGAAACAAGAAGCATGCATGGCAAGAAATATGTCAGTGAAAACAAAGCAAGTTCGGGGAAGGACACAGCACATACCTGGGAAACTGATGAGCAAGATTAAATTTCACTGGGAGGTTGAGTGACTGGCTACAAGAACTATGCAAAAGGTAGTCTAGGTTGTCTAGGAGGCTAGACTGGTTGTTGGATATGCGAAATGTGCAATACAGTTGGGTAGCTGGTTGCTAGGATTACGCAATGCACAGTCCCAGTCGGGAAGCACTGCTTGCCCAGGGACAGATTTGTGCAATTTCTTGGGCCAAGCAACCACTATCCTCTAGGAATGCGTAAAACAGTCTAGGAGTCCAATGCTAGGACAGAATGCACAAATCTAGAGAGAAAGGTGAGCCTTCCTTCCCCATATTACACAATGTAAACTTGGGGAAGGCAGAGACATGGCCAAGGTTGGCCCAACTCACCGATGGGCAACTAAAATCAAGTAAGTCAATGAAATACATGGCAACGCTAAGTGATAGTAGAAGTGATAAATAGTGGATGAAAAACATGACTGGATTATTCAACAAACAAATCAACATGCATGTGGGTGAGGTCGTTCGCCGATTGGGTGAACATCCATGCAAAACAGTTTCATGCATTCGACGACAGTGAGATACCAATGAAAAATGAAAATAAGCTAGGACAGGCTAGAATACATGAAAACAATAGCAGGCATTCAAAGAAATCAAGCAAATAGAACTGGCACAAGCGGACACACAAAAAGTGACAGAAATACTGAAAAAGACAAGTCGAGGCCACTTACCCATGAATAGTTGAGCTGGATGTGTTGAAGAGTCCTGGATGTGATGTGGGATTTCAAAGCTCCAAGATATATCTCAAAGAATGAGCTCTGATGTCTTGAATAGATTATTTTGGTCTCATGATGTGCATGCCACAAATCTAGGAAAAAGTGACACTTAGAGGGAAACTTCTAAAAAAACTTAGCATGTAACCCCCGGCTGCTAAAAATAGATCCCTAAATCATGGGATGCCTTTTTCATGTTGTCTCTTGCTATTCTGGGAAGGTAAAGTCATTCATGCATGCAAGCCAAGTTTCCTCGGTCCCGGGTGGAACTGGTCAACCAGACTGTTCATGCATGGGAGTGCTCAATTGCTCGGGAAAAATGTGCATTCCTAGCTTGGAGCAAGGTTGACTTCCCAGGAAGTTTGAGCAATTTCTAGACAATGCAATTGACTGCTAACCAGATTTGCACAATTCCTAGGCTGAATAGCCTGTTGTTGGGAAAACTTGCACAAATCCTGTTGGGAGGGTTAAATGGCAGGATTGCGTAATCTTGGAGCCCAGCAGGCTATCAGAGAGGATTGCACAATTCCTAGGGGGAAGGCTGGTTTCCCTCCATAAATGTGCAATTTTCCAAGGGAAATTGCTCAGCCTGTAGCTAGACCAGGCCCGGGTAAGTAGCCTGTGAGGGGAATGGATCGATTGTCATCCACAAGCTTGCTTTGTGCGAGGAAAACACTGAAGCTTGAGTACTTGATGAAGAAAGACAAAGTGTTGTGTAAGGTTGGTAGGGAGGCTATAAAACAGGCTAAGGAAAAATTTTGGAGGTCGGTTGTAGCCGCTACAACACTTGGCGACACACTGGTAGAAATCCAGCTCTCTACATAGACCTTGTTCACGAAAATCAAGCCTAACACCTCCGAAAGTATTGTTTAGTTCTTAGATCATCTTGGTTTCACATTAAATTGATTGTAATATGTAGCATCTTCTAATCCCTTGGTCGATTGACATACATTCCAAGCCAAGGCAACACAGTTGTTTCAATTGGGGTTGAGGGGTATATAGCTGCATAAGCAATATAGTCGTCAGAGTCTTACTTTCATCTCTGTGTTGCTCCACTACCAGAAAGCCTGGACAGTACCTCGGTGGAGTCACATATGAACACAAGCATGGCTCCACTACCAACAAACTTAGTCAGTACCCAGACAAAGTTACTTGCATCACCTCACTGCACAGGAAGCCTTTCTCTTCTTTCACCTTATATATTCTTCAATTGATTTTTTTGACTTTTCATTTTTTGTTTTCACTGTGCATGGCACCTATTCATTTCAGAGGCGAAAGAGGGATTCTGACTTATTGAGAGTAGAGGAGGTTGTTCCAGTAGATAAGTAGTTTATTATATCTCTAACATTCATGTTAAGGTTTTGTCCCTCACCTTACTCTGCTTGACTTAGCTGACAAGGGTTAAGCCAAAAACAATCGACTAGAGAAGTTGACACTAGTTGGCATGCAAGCGTTGTGTTTACACCAAGGTTCACTTCAAAGAGGACGTATTTTCGTTCGATGTATCATGGACTAAGAGTAACATGATCTTCATACAGAGGAAAGATGACAGATAACAAAGTAGTGATAGTTGTACAAGTCCTCTTATACTTTACCCAGCTCCCTTCAAGAGTCATACGTGGTTTCATGCAAGGCTAACCTACGAGTGAAACAAACGAAACAACAAACATCAAAGCAAAGCAAAAGCAGAAGCTAAAGTGAAAGAAAAGCAAGTAAGTAAACAAGCAATCAAGCAAACACGTAAGCAAAGCATATGAGCAAACAAGCATGCAAGAAAACAACTGAAAGTAAACTCTATTCCTACTCCTCAACTAATGGTGCATGGGCCTAGTCATGTGAAGTGATACTTCTAATGAAGCCACAATGCATTGGTAGACCCATGTTGGTGAAGGCTTGGTCCCAGAGAAACCCAGTGGTGAAAACCAACAAGCAAGAGAAATATAACAATGAAGACAACCACACTTCATTTTCAAAGTGCCCATGTGACATAAGTGAGTGCAGGTACATGACGGACAGTCCATGGACTTCTCATGGTGTTGTGTGACACTATGTGAAACTCTGAAGCATAAGCACACTCTTGACTATGACATGCAAGCAAATGAAATAAACAAAGACAAATTGCATCATGAACAAGTTCTTGCAATGTAAGACTCCTCCAAAGCATGAGAAATGGGATCATGCAGTTCGAGTGGAGGAAGTGTGATCTGTGTGTGAGATTGATCTTCAATGCATACAGATGAGTGATTAGGAGCCTTGGGAGATTGAACTATTTCATGATCGGAAGTGAGACTAACCTCAAGAGATGGGCCTGAGATAACCATCAGCTCTAGCTGAAGTGCCTCGACAGTCTTGGGTGTCTCAACTTCATCATCAGGTAGATCATCATACACCAGTGGTTTTCAAGGATCAACTATGAGAGATCTGTGATCATGATCAAATTTGGAAGCAAGTGGATCATGACCACCACAATAAAATAAATAAATGAATTCTTTGGCATCCTCATGATTAGATTAATCAAACAGAGGAGTAGATGAAAAGTGAACGAACTCATCCTCTATGTTTCTAGAAAAGGCAGATGAAGGATCAAGTGGATCTTCAATGAATAACTTATCCTCTCCATTTTCGAATGATGGAATAACATCCAGTGAGTCTTGCGAGTGATCAACAAGGGGTGCATCCGTGGATGAAGACGCACATGCAAAATCATGGATGGTAGGTTCACCAAAGAGGATAGGAAATAACGGAGGGGGATCAGATGGAAGGGAGTCATCCTTCGTCGAGTGTTGATGTTAAAGCTCCCACTCATACTCTTCATGAACGACAACACATGTTGGTTGTGCAACACCAAATCCATCCGTGGGTTGTTCCTTGTTCACAACAAGTAAAGAGTCTGAAATGGATGAACACAAGACAACATCATCCAAAGGAACACTTGAGTGCGAAGACGGAGGTCAAAGAAAATAATGCATCTGGGGACTCGAAGGACTCACAACCAAATCTACGCAAAAATTGAGTGGAGTGATGTTGGGAGAGTGTGAAGGATGAACATGTGTAGAAATATGATCCTTAGCCTCACTCGACGATGGTGGAACTGTTGAATGAGAGGAAGGTGGAGAGTCCATTCAGATAGTGCCTGCTCCCACATGAGATTGCGTAGTTACAACAATGAAGAAGGTTGAGTGAGGCTTGATCTCAAGCTTTCTCTTAGGATGGGCATATTTCTTAAGATAGTACTCGAATCAGTGCCAAATATAAGGAAACTTTATTTGGCTCCTCGGAGCTTGAAACTGAATGTCATGGAAGTGCTACCAAAAATGAATAATGGATCACATAAGTGCTCAAATGAGTGCAAGGTGTTAGCCAATAAGTTGAGCATCCAACTAAATGGATATTCGTGAAGTGTGTATGCAAGAAAGAAACTAGCCTGTTCATCAGTAAACTCATCTTCCTCATGAATCATGGAAAGAAAGTTATGTAAGTTCCCAGGCCAGGCCACTTTGCCTTAACAATCATACATGTGAGAGGACAAGAGATTGAAAAGCTTCCCCAAGATGTAGACATCTTCACTATTCGAAAAACACTTTGGGGGAAGAAGAATGAAAGACTCCATGAAAGATATGTAAAGGTTCAAAACTAGATGAGAGGACACTGCTTGTCATCAGGCCCTCCTTCTAGTGCCGTAAATGTTGACGGTGCTGGACCTGCCAACATTTCAAGGGGATATCCTTGGTAAGAATTCCAAATTAGACCTCAGACCGTTGGTGTAGGAGTCCTAGTAGTGGGTCATAAGGTAATGCCTTGATCACAGTGTCACACAGACGAAAGTAGAATAACTCTATCAGCAGCAAGGGTGTGACTGATGCAGTGACTCAAGGAAGGTGTGTCAGAGGTTCCAACACTTCGAAGGGGGAAGGAGGTGAAGGTGATTTCTAGGTTGAAAGGGATCAGTCCCAACTCAGCTAGGAACACACAATACAAAGGAAATGCATAGCTTCCAGTGGAGCACTCCAGTCGGATGTGGCAATCACATCATACAAGGTAAGATAACATGCACAACACTCACGGATCAGTCTGAGATGAGTTTGATGGTTGTTATACAAGGTTCAGGTGAAAGGTTTGGTTGATGTTTGGTAGAGCATTCGACATACACGATGACAACATTAACAATATATGAAACACATTAACAACAAGATTCATATAATTGCATGTGACTCAGTTCATACACAAGTACATAAGTTAAACAACACATATCAATAAAGAAATTGGAGCAGTTCAACTACAATAACAACATATGCATGAAAATGTGTTAGCTCTTATTATATAAAGAAGTGTAAGTCACAATCATACAATACATCCATGTAAACTTCCTAGCCCCAATAGTGGAATGCTACAACCACATCCACCTGCTCCTCCAAAGATATGTACTAGCTCCATGCAGTGGAGAAGCCAAGGTGCATTACAATATTTTCCAATCCTTCTTCAAAATAGTATTAGTACAAGCTTGGCTCACCAAAATCCTATACAATGAGTTATGAGGGACTATTTATAGAAAAGGGTGGGTTGACCCTTGACATTCCACTTTGTGACCATTCAACTACCCTCATGACTCTTCACCTACTCTATGACTGTTACATCCACTCTTGACACTTGACTTACACTTGACATGACTCAACATTACAATGCATATGTACCCATGTGAACAATGGTTTGGACAAGCCAAACTAGACATCATTCAGACTTAGACAACCATAGAAATCCAAGTAATTAACATTCTCATGCTAATCAACTATGACATATTAATGCCAAGATTGGTAGTCCTTGAGAGTCTCTATGTGTTCGGATGTGACATCCATCTAAAACCTGAGCCTTGCCTCCATGGCATCTAGGTACAATCCTTGGGCTCCGCTATCCAGCTTGTCTATGAGCATGCACATCATTGTCTTCAGTGTGGTCGGACCAGCAATGTACTTGCTCATGATCTATGCACTGATATGCAAGTCTAGGTAGGTGGTGGTGCACATCAACTCGTCGAAGTATGAGTCAAGCTCTTGATGATCATGCTTCTTGGTCTTCACCTAGGTGAGAGTCCCAAGTGATGGGATCGTATGAGTGTGCACTATAACCTCCATGCTTTTGAATACTCGTGCATGAGAAGCCTATATGCTAGTGCTAAGTTGCAGTAGGTCTTCATAGTTCTGGATCTGATTCCACATATGTGCTTGTAGCTTCACTGCATTGGCATTCATCATCTTTGGAAAGTGAAGCGGGGCTCCCTTATACTTCAATGTCCATGATTGCATGTTATCAACATCAGTATGTATGTGCATCAAGATGTGTGCTCTTCTCGCACATCGTTGCTGCTATCTGTGGATATGAACGACTGCTTGATGCATGGTACCAAACTTGGATTACAATTCTTGCATAACTATGTCCAACGACAATACTTCATCTAGTATTGCCTTCTTCAGTTCAGCTTGGGTTAACATTGTCACCAAGTCTCCTCCCTATTTGGCCGCCTATAGTTCCTTTTCCATTCTCTCATTCTCAGCTATGAGAAAATGAACACTTGAGGTAGCGGCTTCGGCATACACTCTAGTTGCATTAGCTAATGTAGTTGGATGCTTGTACACATCAATCATGATCACTTCCTCTTCAAATTGTGCAAGGGATGTTTGGTCTTCTGGAGTCAGTACTCTCTAAGACTGCACAACTCTGTGATGAGATTTGTCAAAGGAGATGTTGTGCATCTCTTCTTCTAGTTGACCACCAAGGATCTTAGTGTCTCCTTGGTTATTCGATACTTTCTCATCACCAGGATGCAATGAAGTGAGTGAGTTAGCGTCTTTGTGCTAAGGTATGAGGTCAATATCCTGTTCCAACTCCTGCTGCTCCATGTATGCATCCAACTGTTCAAGCACTTGTTCTATCTCATGAGAAAAGTCTTTCCCTTGTGATGGTCCACCCTATTCGCCTGATGCCAGCTATTTACATGAATCAACTACTTGTACAGGTGTTGCTTCACCTATCTGCATGTGATGCCCCCTCTACTGAATCTGTTGCCACTGCACTTCTTGCTCCTATTGGCACGACTCTTATTCTATCTAGAGTTGCTCCCTCAGCTCATGAAACTCCTTCTCTCCTTCTTCCATTATCTTCTTTTCCTTCTACCTTCACACGATTCACTTGTCACACTACTACCTCTTGACCTGAATAGCCATAGTTTCTTGTTCTACAAGTGGATTCGCTTGAAACTTGCAACTTTTTTCCTCCTCCATCTGGTCCACAATCTTCCTCTTCCCTTTGTCGTGCACATGTATGCTTGGCTCTACTGCTTCTACTACTGCTGCTACTACTACTGGTGCTCTCCTTGGTGTTGCTTCATGCTGCTTTGCTAACCACTCTATGGTGAAGCTGACCTCGTAACAATATCTCCATGAGTCCTCCTCAGTCCAATGACATGCCCCATGGATCCAATTGAATTGAACCCTTACACAATGATCCTTCACAATGAATGTGGGTCATACGAGTTGATGCTTCAAATGTTAAAAGGATACTTCCTCATCTTCTCTGCTTCGACATCCACTTGTTTGATACTCCGGATCTCATATAACCCAACCCGCAATGGGAGAGCGGGACAAGGTGCCTTCTTCTTCTGCTGCAGTCTAGTTGTCAATCTTGCCAAGATGTGCTACGCTACTTCCTACATGACTAGCATGTCTAAGGAAAACTTTGGTAGCACATGCGAAGACTTCTCCGTGTTGAGCACTTAGATGAACATGCTGGATGGTGAGGCATACAGACCTTCAATGCCTATCAATGCATTGATTTATTCCTCTAACATCGAGGGTGGATCCTGTTCGAATATAAACCTGTACACTAGGGTGACAAAATGGTCGGACAACCGTATGATCACTCCTCTGAAGCTGCATTAGGGCAATAGTTTGAAATACATGTTCACAATAGTCTTCGTAAATGACCATGCCCAATCCAAGCCCGGGAACTCATGTCAGGCATAGACTGCATCAAGAATTTAAGAGGACATATAAATATTTGCATGCATATCATCGAGTGATTGTTGAGCCTTCATGACTTGCTCCTTTAGCTGATGAGCCAGTATGTCAGACCGGTTGCATGGTCTTCCTTCTCTATCCAGTTGGTCAGTGGGACCACCCAACTCTGAGGGTAGGTCTCAGTGCTTGCTTGGCCACTCAGTTGACATGCGAATATGACAAAGAATTAGTATGCCTTCCTCAATATCTTCATCTTATAAATATGATTGTGTGTCATCCTGAAACGAGCTAGCTCCTTTACCCAATCCTTTAGAATGTCTCCAGAGTGGCCTTTGTTATTGGGCAAGTTGAACAAGGGAGTCATGATAGTTATGGGCTCAGTCATCTGATACATCACATCATAATCTTGTGCCCATAAGGTTACAAGCTTCATCCCACTGAGACTGCTCAAGGTCATCGTCTCAGGGTTAGTGCGAGGGAAAATCTAGTGAATCATATCCATGCATGGGAACGTGGGATATCTACATGCAATCCGCTACAATACGTACTTATAGATGTTCATGTACACTTGACTATCTTCAAGGTCTTCCCAAAAAGTACCTGTAATTTTTTCATACACCTCTTGCCACTTATGTTTGATGTCCTTGTCTGGATACATATTTTTATCTTCATAGATCGGAAAACCAAAGGACACCTACTCAGCTGCTGCTCCAGCTGCCATACCATCAGTGTCCTGAGATCTTGTACTCTTAGAAGCCATTGAGACATATGAACACTTGAAAGATATGGAAACAAGAATCATGCATGGGAAGAAATATGTCAGTGAAAACAAAGCCAATCTGGGGAAGGACACAACACATACCTGGGAAACTGATGAGCAATATTGTGCAAATTTCACTGGGACGCTAAGTGACTAGTTGCTAAAATTGCGCAAGAGGTAGTCTGGGTTTTCAGGGAGGCTGGACTGGCTGTTGGATCTGCGAAATGCATAATCTTGTTGGGAAAATGGTTGTTGGAATTGCGTAATGCACAATCCCATCCAGGAAGGACTGGCTGTCTAAGGACAAATTTGTGCAACTTCTTGGGCCAAGCAGGCACTGTCCTGTAAGAATGTGCAAAGCAGTCCAGGAGGCCAATGCTGGGCTAGAATGCATAAATTTGGAGAGGAAGGTGAGCCTTCCTTCCCCAAATTGCACAATGCAGCCTTGGTGAAGGCAGAGACCAAGCCAAGGTTGGCCTAACTCGGTGACATGCAACTGAAAGCAAGTAAGTTGATGAAATGCATGGCGACACTAAGTGATAGAAGAAGTGATAAGCAGTGCATGCAAAACATGAATGGAGGATTGAGAAAATAGATCAACATGCATGTGGGTGAGGTCATTTGCTGATTGGGCAAATGTTCGTGCAAAACAACTTCATGCATGAGAAAGTAGTGAGATAGAAGTGAAAATTGAAACAGAGCTAGGAAAATCTAGAATACATGTAAATGAAAGTAGGAGTTCAAACCTCAAGCAAACAACACTCACACAAGCAAACACACAAAAATCAATAGAAATGCTAAAAAAGACAAGTTGAGGCCACTTACTTATGAATAGTTGAGCTAGATGTGTCGAAGAGTCCTGGATGCGTTGTGGGATGTCAGAGCTCCAAGATCAATGTGAATGAATGAGCTCTAATTTTTCTAATAGATAAGTTTGGTCTCATGATGTGCATGCCACAAATCTAGGAAAAAGCGACACTTGGAGGGAAAGTTCTAAAACAACTTTGCATGTAACCCTCGGTTGCTAAAAATAGCTTCCTCAATCATGGGATGCCTTTTGCATGTTGTCTCTTGCTATTCTGGGAAGGTCAATTCATGCATGCATGCAAGCCAAGCTTCCTTGGTCCCAAGTGGAACTGGTCAATTGGAATGTTCATGCATGTGAGTGCCCAAATGCTCGGGAAAAATGCACATTCCTAGCTTGGTGTAGGGTTGACTGCCCAAGATGTTTGCGCAATTTCTAGGCAGAGCAACTGATTGTTGCCAGATTTGTGTAAATCCTGGGCTGAATAGCTTGCTACTGGGAAAATTTGTGCAAATCCTGTTGGGAGGGTTGGCTAGCAGGATTGCAAAATCCTGGAGCGCAAAAGGATGTAAGAGATTATTGCGTAATTCCTAGGGGAAAGGCTGGTTTCCCTCCAGAAATGAACAATTTTACAGGGGAATCTACTCAGCCTGTAACTGGACCAAGTCCGTGTAAGCAACCTGTGAGGGGAATGGATCAACTGTGATCGACAAGCTATCTTTGTGCGAGGAAAACACTGAAGCTTGAGTACTTGATGAAGCAAGACAAACTTTTGTGTAAGTTTGGTAGGGAGGCTCCAAAATAAGCTAAGCCAAGATTTTGGAGGGTGCTTGTAGCCACTACAACATGATCATAATAAGTAGCTTTCAGCTTGTAGATATGCATGTAAGGAAGGACTAGGTAGAGTCTCGATGTAGGAAATATAGGTGGCTTACTATGAATCAAGTAAGTTGAATGAGCACAAGCATAACTATGTGACTCATGATCTTGTGTTAGCAGCTATCGTTCATGCATTAAAGATGTGGAGAAATTATCGCCTTAGCCAGTGGTTCATCTTGATGAGTGATCATAGTGCACTAAGGTACTCTTTTGACCAACCCAATCTGAATGCAAGGAAAGTTATGTGGTTACTTACTCTCAGTGAGCTCAATTTTGAGATCAAGTCCATTAAAGGTAAGGAGAATAGGGTTGTGGATTATCTTAATAGGTAAGTGCATGTGAATCATATTTCAGATGTGAGCTCTTATAAGGCATATTTACAAGAGCAGATCTTGTAGGTAGGGCAGCATGATGGGATGTATCAATAGTTGAAGCTGAGATTGTGGTAGCAATGTGAGGGTGATCAAGATGAGGAGTATTATCTCACAGTAGATGGCTTGGTCATATTTAGGAGTAGGATCTATGTGTTAGATAACAACGAGTTGAAGAAGCTTATTTTCAGAGAGTTTCATGTCAAACCATATTTAGGCCACCCAGGATATCAGAAGAATTTGAAAGATATCAAAAAGTTATACTATTCGTTGAATTTGAAGAAAGAGGTTGGTGAGTTTGTTACAAGGTGCTTAGACTGTAAGTAGGTTAAAGTTGAATGAAAACATCCAACTAGATTATTGCAGCCTATTCTCATTCTAGAATGGAAATGGGTGGTCATTTCCATAGAATTCATTATACGGTTTCCTAGGAGATCAAAGCAGAATGAATCCATCATGGTTATGGTTGAAAAGTTGAGTAAGGGAGCTCACTTCATTGCGGTGAAGTATACTAATTCAACTAGTGAGGTATCTCATATATTCATGAGGGAGATAGCGAGGTTACATGGAGTTCCCAAGAAGATTGTATCAGACAGAGATGCTAAGTTCACTTCTAGGTTTTGGAAGGAGTTTTTTGTAGGCTTGGGGATAGATTTAGCCTTTAGTATAACTTATCATCCATAGACAGGTGGAAAAACATAGGATTAATAGGATCCTTGAGCATATGTTAAGTATGAAAGTCATGCATCAGTAGATGAAGTGGGATGAGTATCTTCCATTTGTGGAGTTTGTTTATAATAACAGGTATCAAGAATCCTCGAATACAAGTCCATTTTAGGCTCTCTACAGGTAGAGTTGTAGTACTCTGTTATAGATTTGATCTGAAAATATATGAGGATACAAATATTCCCAGAAGTAATAAGATAGAAATAGAGAGAAATGCTTCTTTATTGATCAAAACCCTTAAGGTAAGGCAACACCATACATTCACTCCTTAAGAAAGGAGAACACTCCACAAGCCATATGCCTGTTCATACAATATTCCTTGACCTCTCTCAATGTGGAGTCTGTTAGCCTCCTGCTGCAGCAGGTTACGCATATTTCATGATTGGCATTTTTACAGGCCAAATATGTCAGAATTTGCATGCTGCAATGTTCCATATTTGCTAAACAGTCTACAAGTGAAGAAGGCTACTCACAGTTCATTTAATTGCCTTCCAAATTTTTGAGAAGTTATCCCGGTGTCGCCAACTTTCAGTTAAAGGGAGGTCCAAACAGCTTAATCTTGGTCTCCCTAGGTTTAAATTTCCTGTTTTAGAATATAGAGAATGCAAATCTGTCCAAACAGCTTAATCTTGGCAGATTCTTAGATAGGTAGAGAAGCAGAGGAGCCCAACAGTATAATCTGGGCCCTCGGATGAAATAAGGGTAGTCTGTAGATAGGAAAGCATGAAAAGAAAAAGAGAATGATGGGTTTGCAAGTCTAAGTGCACCCAAATCAAAAGAAGAAAAAATCTTAGGTAAGTAGGCTGGGTAAGTAGTTTTGAGGTTGCTGAATCTTAATTGTTGATCAGTTCAAGTTTTCAAGTGTCATCTTTACTCGGGACACAATCAGCAGGCAGTTCTATGCGAGAAGCTCAAAAACAAGTATAACTAACTCCCTTTCTTCATTTTCCCCCCAATCATTAACTAACTTCCCTAAAAGAGGTCAAGATCTGCTTGATACCTCTTGAGTGTCATCATTTTCATAGCAGTTGCTTGAGTAAAGATCTGCTTTACTCAAAGTCGTTCCATACTCTCTCTGAAGAATGGTTTTGTCCCCTTGTAATAGCCTAAGCTCTCTTGAACTTAGCGCTTTCTTACCATCTCCATATTAACCACTAACATTATTATTTAGCTCCCTATATTTTCCCATCCCCCTACTAAAACTATGTAAATAATCATCCCCTATGTAAATATCCCTTCCCCTGGTTGAAAAATAACCATAAGTACCCCCGGGAATTGCTCAGTTTACCTGAAACTTAGCAAGAACCCTCATGCTGCCCCTTCAAACCATCTTCCAAATACAATGGACTCCTTCTAGAGTATAAAATCCCTTTTTAGGTTATCGGACTACTTCCGAAGCCTCAAACGCCTTTCAGACCCACTTACTTACTCCTTCTGACCACAACAAACCCCTTGCCGACTTCCTTAACACTCCGCAGACCATAGAAAGCCAGATCACATCGCAAGATCGCAGTATCCTCTCCATGCAAGTTATGACCCATTCGTCGCCACCCGACGCGATATCGCGATATCGACGATCGGCGGTCGCAAGCGCCAAATGTCCAACTGAAACACCTTCTTGTTCCCCGCCGATGTGATATTGCGATCACATCGAAGAAGTTCATCGCATCGCCTTCAGTATCAGCACCCCACCATGTCACTTCCATACCAGGGACCCACCGCAGGCTGACGTCATCCGCCATACTGCTGACGTCAGCAGCTAGAAAGCTGAAAATTTGCGCAGGAAGAGAAATCACACTTCGGAGCTCCAAAACAAGAAACAGAGGCAATTTTCGATGCGCGATTAGCACGAAGCACTAATCGCGCATCACTACGGGAAATAGGCCGTTTCGGGGAATCTTTGGGGAATCTTTTGATTCCTTGGCCCGTTGTGGGCCGAAAAAGCCCGAAAATCGCCCGATCGTGCCAAATTGATCCGGTTTAAAGACAGCAGAGGACCAATGATAGAGTTTAAAGTGTATCAGATCAAATCATCAGGTAGCAAGCGTGTCAAAGAGTATCAGTAGGTGGCGGAAGCCATCAATTTAGCGGCAAAGAGTATCAGTGAAAATCTTAAGCAGCGGCCCGAAGCAGGAGAGCATTTAATACCTTCCAGCAGAATCAAAGAAAGAGGGCGAAGCCACTCAAAGCCCTCAAATCATAATCATTGCACATTTAACTCGCACCAGAGCAGAACTACAGATCCCGAAGCATAATCATCCCAGCAGCACCACATCAAGCCTCCAAGAGCCACATTGTAGTCTTTTCTGATTCAGCGGCCTCTAACGCAGCCAAAAGGACTTACCTGCATTTAATTCCAGCAACACTTAGATTTTTGAAGAGCTTTTCTAGCAGACCTGTTTAGATCAATTGTAATGAATGTCTTTCTGATATTTTGCTTATAGATACCACCCTGAACAATGTAGTGAGGGGTTGGTTGGTTGGTAGGTTGGTTAGTTAGTGAGTCGAAGACATTGCTTAATTTTCTTCCAAGCATTTTCTCCAAGCAGAGACCCGCACTGTAACTGTCATACTTTCTATAATCAAAGATTGCTGAAAGCATGGATTTCGAAACTGCTTGATGTGTTCAATTCGCCAAGGAGTGATTACGGAATTCCTGTGCTTCTACATGATTCAATAAGTGTTTCTCTCCTCTGTTAATTTCATGTTTTTACCATCGTTCCGCCTTCTAAATTGCAGGAAAAAAGAATAGCTTAAGATTTGTTTCACTACACCTTAAGTTCAATTTCTGCATTTTTCTATGTTTTCATCAGAAATAGCTATGAGCATGTATACTTAAATGATCTTGTTTACGCTGTTTCTTTCACATATGAATGAGAATTTAGGAATTCTTAACTGCTCCTAGATCACCATTCATCCATTTCTCCTCTTTTTCAGTATGATGAAATGATTCTCCTTTGCCTTTCATCCCTGATTTCCATCATTTCATCCCTTCGGTAGACGGTTAATTGTATCATGTGTGGCTATCTCGCTCCTTAATCCTCTTGTGATCAAGAAGACGCAATAGCAAGCCTTAATCTAGGACTCCACGCCCAATGGTTTGAAACTTATGACACCTTACCTTGCCTCTTTGCTTGAGATTTCTACCTTCCATCCAAACCCAAACAAAAAACCCCTGAGCCAAAAGCTAGCCTAAAATCATCAACAAAGTTGAATCGTTAAAGAGAGAGCCCTCTTTGATTGCAGGTGGGCTAGAACATGCAATCCAAAGATTAGTTTGTGGTTACCTCGGTCGTATCCCTATAAGGAGCCTAGGGACAATCTGAGTGATAACATAATGGCGACCATACTAGGGAACTAAAATGCTTTGCTCATTTCTGTAAACCCCACTTTCTGGAGAAAGTGCTCCTTTTCTTCAGAGCTTTTCATGTATAGTTCTGATCTTTGATGGTGGATAGAGATCAGGCACTTCAAAGTCAAGGCATCCACCTGGCGACTCCACTTCATTTTCAATCAAGGCTCCACTAAGGAACGAACCAATTTTACAGCCAAATAATCCATATTCCAAAGCATTAACAGTGAGACAGAATGACCGAGTTCGTGGAAGATCTTTCATTTGATGAAGCTTTAGATGAATTCAGGAAAAGTTTATCAGAATTTGAGCTTAATGAAGAATTTTTCAGATTAGTGTTGTTAAAAACAGCGGGCTGCCCGAATAAACTTTTTCTTGAGTTAGTTGTTGAAAGATATGAAAATGAAATTGAACTCTGGGAATCTCAAATACAATCATATAGTTTCCGCGACCCTAAAGAATTTTTCCAAAATCTTCCTCCCCCAATCCACAGGGAAATAGTGCTACCTCCTGACATACAGATTGAGTATGATTTGGGTTTCAAGGCAAAGGCAGAAGGATTAGTTGCAGGGCTTATTACCGAGGATGCAGCTGTTCCATCTGACGAAGAAGGCCAAGAATTCTGCCAAAGTCTTCCTTCCCCAAGTCAGAGGAAAATAGTGTTACCTTCTGATTCACAGATTGAGTATAATTTTGGTTTCAAAGCAAAGACAGAAGAATTAGCTGCGGGGCTTATTACCGAAGATGCAGCTGTTCCATCCGACCATGAAAGCCCAGAAGAAACTATCCTACATAATGTTTTTATTGATCCTATTGCAGACTACATGGAACTTCTTCTTAACTCAAGTTCTTTAGCATGCTTTCTCTGTGAGAGACAAATACATCAGCAGTAGCCATTCTATGCCACAACTTTGGTTATGAGGGCACATGATCGAATGATGCTTTTAAGTTCATTAACAATCAGTCAGTGAGTCCATTTTGTTTTTCACTTGCTTAAGTGGCTGCACTGGTTATTTGATCTCACCTGACAGCAAAGTGCTAGTTAGGGTAGGTAGGTAGGATTAATAAGGTAGCCGACGAAGACGATTTTGCAGAACAACTAAAGACTAAGGCATTCTGACCTGCTATTCTTGGCTTCTCACAAGGAGAAACCATCCCCAAGTGGAGCCTCTGTTAGCCTCCTGCTGCAGCAGGTTACTCATATTTCATGATTGACATTTTTACAGGCCAAATATGTCATACTTTGCATGCTGCAATGCTCCATATTTGCTTAACAGTCTCCAAGCGAAGAAGGCTGCTCAGAGTTCATTTAATTGCCTTCCAAATTTTTGAGAATTTATCCCGGTATCGCCAAGTTTCAGTTAAAGGGAGGTCCAAACAGCTTAATCTTGGCCTCCCTAGGTTTAAATTTCCTGTTTTAGAATATAGAGAATGTAAATCTGTCCAAACAGCTTAATCTTGGCAGATTCTTAGATAAGTAGAGAATCAAAGGAGCCCAACAGCTTAATCTGGGCCCTCAGATGAAATAAGGGTAGTCTGTAGATAGGAAAGCATGAAAAGAAAAAATGGAATGATGGGTTTGCAAGTCTAAGTGCACCGAAATCAAAAGAAGAAAAAATGTTAGGTAAGTAGGCTGGGTAGGTAGTTTTGAGGTTGCTGAATCTTCATTGCTGATCAGTTCCAGATTTCCAGGCGTCATCTTTACTCAGGACACAATCAGCAGGCGTTCTACGATAAAAGCTCAAAAACAGGTATAACTAACTCCCTTTCTCCATTTCCCCCCCAATCATTAACTAACTTCCCCAAAAAGAGGTCAAGATCTGCTTGATACCTCTTAAGTTCCATCATTTTCATAGCATTTGCTTGGGTGAAGATCTGCTTTACTCAAAGTTGTTCCATACTCTCTCTAAAAAAGGTTCTATCCCCTTGTAAACAGCCTAAGGTCTCCTGAACTTAGCGCTTCCTCACCATCTCCATATTAACCACTGACATTATTATTTAGCTCCCTATATTTTCCCATCCCCCTACTAAAATTATGTAAATCATCCCCTATGTAAATATCCCTTCCCCTGGTTGAAAAATAACCATAAGTACCCCTAGGAATTGCTAAGTTTACCTGAAACTTAGCAAGAACCCTCATGCTCCCCCTTCAAACCATCTTCCAAATACAATGGACTCCTTCCAGAGTATAAAATCCCTTTTCAGGTTATCGGACTACTTCTGAAGCCTCAAATGCCTTTCAGACCCACTTACTTACTCCTTCTGACCACAACAAACCCCTTGCCGACTTCCTTAACACTCCGCAGACCATAGAAATCCAGATCGCATCGCAATATCGCAGTATCCTCTCCATGCAAGTTATGACCCATCCGTCGACACCTGACACGATATCGCGATATCGACGATCGGCGGTTGCAAGCGCCAAATGTCCAACTGAAACACCTTCTCGTTCCCCGCCGATGCGATATTGCGATCACATCAGAGAATTTCATCGCATCGCCTTCAATATCAACACCCCACCATGTCACTTCCATACCAGGGACCCACCGCAGGCTGACGTCATCCGCCGTACTGTTGACATCACGCTGATGTCAGCAGCCAGAAAGCCGAAAATTCGCGCAGGAAGAGAAATCTCACTTCGGAGCTCCAAAACAAGAAATAGAGGCAATTTTCGATGCGCGATTAGCATCAAGCGCTAATCGTGCATCGCTACGGGAAATAGGCCGTTTCGGGGAATCTTTGGGGAATCTTTTGATTCCTTGGCCCGTTGTGCGCAGAAAAAGCCCGAAAATCGCCCGATCGTGCCAAATTGATCCAGTTTAAAGATAGCAGAGGACCAATGACAGAGTTTAAAGTGTATTAGATCAAATCATCAGGTAGCAAGCATGTCAAAGAGTATAAGTAGGTGGCGGAAGCCATCAATGTAGCGGCAAAGAGTATCAATGAAAATATTAAGCAGCGGCCCGAAGCAGGAGAGCATTTAATACCTTCCAGCAAAATCAAAGAAAGAGGGCGAAGCCACTCAAAGCCCTCAAATCATAATCATTGCACATTTAACTCGCACCAGAGCAGAACTACAGATCCTGAAGCACAATCATCCCAGCAGCACCGCATCAAGCCTCCAAGAGCCACATTGTAGTCTTTTCTGATTCAGCTGCCTGTAGCGCAGCTGAAAGGACTTACCTGCATTTAATTCCAGCAACACTTAGATTTTTGAAGAGCTTTTCTAGCAGACCTGTTTAGGTCAATTGTATTGAATGTATTTTTGATATTTTACTTATATATACCACCCTGAACAATGTAGTGAGGGGTTGGTTGGTTGGTAGGTTGGTTAGTTAGTGAGTCGAAGACATTGCTTAATTTTATTCCCAGCATTTTCTCCAAGCAGAGACCCGCATTGTAACTATCATACTTTCTGTTAGCGTTTGAGATTTCACCTAGGCTGAGATAGACAAACCTCAAAGCTACATCAAACCATTTCACCTCGTAGCTAGCCCTACGAGGTATGAGAAGGCTCTCTCGGGTCAAAAATCGATGGATTTTGTCAATAGGATGAGCTGACCAATTAGGAACAAGGATTTTAGGCTAGTAAATTGATATGGGGGATTGATTTGAAGTTTTTGGGTTTTTTGGTGGCAATTGGAGGGAGTACAATTCAGGGTGCGGGGATTAAGCTCAGTTTTTGCAGGTGATTCCTTGGGGCAAGGTAGGAATCTATGCTGATGCCTTTAGTTGAAAGAGATGATCAAGGAGGAAAGGAGAAAAGCTAAAGAGGGCAAAAAATGAATTTGAATCCTCTCTAGACAGTGGAAAACATAAATTTTAAACAAAATTGAAAGCTGAGCATGGCATGCATGAATTCAAACTTTATCACTTCTTTTGTTTAAATAGCAGCAAGAGATTAAGAAATGGAACACATAAACACACTTACAATAACAGTAGGGAACACACCATCAACATAATAATCCACAAGAATCCACAATGAAGTCTGCAAAACCCTGGCCTTCCTTTTCCTCAAATTGCAGAAAAATACAAGTCAATAATACAATAGCACTTCTCCCTCTAGAGTCCAACCAACAAAATGAGCAAGAGAGGGCATAATATAGAAGGTCAAACCTCTTCCCCCACCTCTAGGGGTCGAGCTCATCCTTCTAGGAGCAGTTTGAACTAATTCCAAACTAAGCACTAGATAATAGGCATCTCAACAACTTGCCTTTATTACTTAGCTAACTAATTCATGCATTAATTTTTCACTTTTTACATCAAGGAAGCTTCTAGAAGAGTAAAGAGAGGTAAAATCTATCAAAGTGCCATGCAAATATTACATTTATCCATGATTTACAAGTAAAAATAGTCAACCATAGTCAAAACAATGTTTTCTGACCAAAAAAGTGAATTCTGGCAAAGTTTTCTCTTATGTCCGCGCCCCCTGTCTCTCGTGTCCGCGCACCTTTGCAGCATCTTTTGAGTGGGTTCCACTGGTCCAAATCAAGTGCAAGATAGCTCATTGGAAAGCTTGGCCTGTCTACTTTCCATCCCAAGTGGAATTTCTGAATTTGGAGTTGGTTTGCCCCCTCAAAAACAATTTCTCCCAAGGTCACTTTCTGCAACTCAAAAAGTGGGCAGAAAGTCATTTTTTTGATGTATTTTGAGCTTTTGGAGGCTCAAATCTCAAAATTAAACTTCTCCCGAGTACTGGTAATTTTTCTCTTGGCATGCCCTTTCCAAAAATGCCAAGTTTGCAAAATTCCGGGCAGTCCTTCAAAATGTCCGCGCGCGCGACGCGGACGCGACACGGGAAAAACCTGTAATTTTACCAAAAATTGGCAAAATGCTCCAAAATTCTCAAAATTTTCATATCTTGATACTGGATCAAGGCTGATCAATATCATGATGAATGAAGGATGCTTCAGCCAAGATGGATAATGGATTTTTCCTTTTCTTCTTCCTCTTCCGGGCCTCTGACAGCTTTCTTTGGAGGATTTTGTTTCTTGCCTTAGAAACATGCAGCCTTGCCCAATAATGTGTCTTCATGTGACGTAGCAGCGCTTTGTCACGATTTTCCTTTGCCAACAATTTCTCCAAATGTGCATTGACACGAATAAGCATGGACTCGCGATCAACACGTAATAAGTCACCAGGCCTTCTACGTTGCAAGGTTCGATCACTGCAGATCCTCCATAGCTCATCAAGCTCTTTTTCATCCTCCAGCTGTTTGTTACGCTGCTCCAAATATGTGTTTATCCATCTTGACATATACAATTTTCGTTGCAGTGACTGAATCTTGGCGCTCTGCTCTTGGATAATATCCTTGAGCTCTGGGGTAGGAGAATCATCATCAAGATCAATAACTGGAGCACCGGACACTCTCTCCTCAACCATGGGCTGTTTGCCCCTCTCTACTACCTGTGTTGCTGAAGGAAACGAGGCCCCTTCCACCTGGTGTGGAGATAACACTCGCTGCTCTGAAGATGAAGACGAGACCCCTTC